>BQNB010003715.1:25273-112770 GCA_026074375.1 Tanacetum coccineum | reverse complement strand
GTATCCTAGACACAGACTTAGAAGGATAATATTTGTGATACTATGATTCTAGATGTATAAATTACTATATGGAGAGCTATCCAAGACGCTAGATCTACTTGGTCCGTATCACTAGATCCAGTTGAATGATAGGTCGCATATAAAAGCACGTAAACAAGTATAAATTGATAAACATAAACAAGCATTTAACAATAAATTAAGAAATCTAGATAAACAAATACCAAACATTCAGATCTTCATAATAATTGTTGTCCCAGGAGTAGAATACCTCTTGTTGGATCCCACTTTAATAGATCGAATTCCTTAAGCTTGTTTAAGGTTTAGTTATATTAGATAAATCTAACACAACTATAGTAGAAACTTTGTTAAGTGTATTAAAGATTATGCGGAATCTAATCTTTAATATTAGAAGAATTCTTAATGAAACAGTAACACAAGACAATATAATTCAACAATAAAAGCTCCAATATTATTATTACAAATAATACGAATACTCTCCTAGTATTAGGGTTACAAAACCTTAAAGCTATAACGATATCAAAACAAAAGATTTCTAGATAGCAAACTCTATGCCCTAGGACCTCCTTTTATACACCAAGGAGTCCTAGTCGATTTACAATATATTCCTAAAACTTAGAATATTCTCTATGATCTATTCTATAAATATCAAATACTTATCACGTAAGTAATCTTGATCTCCAAACAATCTTTATCCTTTCTTCTGTCTTTATCCTTTCTCTGACAGTAGAAACTCTTTTAGCAGTCTTAATCTTTGAGCAGTTGTAACTTTTGTACTAGCAGCATTAACTTTTAACACCAGCAGTAGTAACTTATACACCAGCAGCATTAACTATGTACAAGCAGTAGTAACTACTTAGAATATTTTCTTCAATCTTCACCAGCAGTACTAACTTTACACTAGCAGTACTAATATATACTAACAGTAGTAACTGTGAACTAGCAGTACTAACTTTATACTAGCAGCGCTAACTACTTAGCATATTTTTCATTAAAGTTAATGAATATCACTAACTTTAGCTTAGTAGCAGTAACACAAACCTTAGTAGCAGTAACTTTAAAAAGGATTTTAATCCCAACAGTGTGGTTTTCACCGATCACAAGAGCCTACAATATATTTTAAATCAGAAAGAGCTGAACTTGAGACAACACAGATGGATTGAGTTGTTGAGTGATTCTGATTGTGAGATACGGTATCATCCTGGAAAAGCGAATATTATGGCTGGCGCCTTAAGTCGATAGGAAAGGGATAAGCCATTGCGTGTTTGAGCTTTGATGATGGCTGTTCACAATGATCTACCAAAGCAGATTCGTAAAGCTCAAGAGGAAGCAATGAAAAGAGAAATGTAGAGGCAAAAAATTTGGGGAGATTGATTAAGCAAATATTCGAGTTTTGCCCTGATGGAATACGTTGTTTTAGGAATCGTGTTTGGTTGCCGCGATTCGGTGGATTGAAGGATTTGGTTATGCATGAGTCGCATAAGTCTAAGTATTCCATCCATCCGAGATCCGACAAGATGTATCAAGATCTGAAGCCATTGTATTGGTGGCCGAATATGAAAGTGGATATTGCCACGTATGTTAGTAAGTGTTTGACTTGTGCGAGGTCAAAGCTGAGCATCAGAAACTGTCTGGATTGCTGCAACAACCAGAGATTCTAGTTTGGAAGTGGGAAAGGATTACTATGGATTTTGTGAGTGGATTACCAAGAACGCCAAGTGGGTATGATATGATTTGGGTTATTTTCGACCGACTGACCAAATCAGCTCATTCCCTGCCAATGAAGAAAATAGATAGTATGGAGAAACTCACGCGACTTTACTTGAAGGAAATAGTGTATAGGCATGGTGTTCCTGTTTTGATCATTTTGAATCGAGATAGCCATTTTACATCAAGATTCTGGAGATCGCTTCAGGAAGCATTGGGGACGAATTTGGATATGAGTACCATTTACCACCCTCAAACGGATGGTCAAAGTGAGAGGATTATAACGCCTACATTATACATGTTTTTGGCTGCGTTATTTGCATTTATTTGATCATTTCTCGTGAACTTTTGGTACTTAATCAAGTATATTTGCTATTAAATGTTCTAGGTACGTGTCGTGGAATAAAATGGAAGAATACACAAATAATTAGAGCTTAAAAGTACACTTGAAGACATCCGGAGAACCAAGTATTTATACACAACGAAAACCAAGTTAGAAGAAAATAAAGGGCTAAATCTGAAAAAGATCATAAGCGCGCCGCACTTTGCCAAAGTGCGCAACACTTCCTTGAAAAGTCAAAGAATTAAAGTCTCGGTCAAAGAAGTGCATTAACTCCTCAAGTGCGCCGCTCATTTTACTAAGTGCATTGCACTTCCCTTCGAAGAATTAAATGATACCAGTATTAACTCACCAAGTGCGCCGCACTTATTCCTAAGTGCGTCGCACTTCTGCCCGATTTCAGCCTAAGTGCGTCGCACTTCTGCCCGATTACTATGCTGATCACATGAATGCAATACTTGGTGTGTACACTGATTTAGATGAAGTTACTAATTTGCAATGTGATTACGTAGAAACCTGGGAAAAATGTAAACATCTTGAAAAAGAGCTTTCAAAAAGTAGAACAATGTCAAAGAGTTTTGAAGCACTTCAGAAACATGCGATTAATCTTGAACTTGATTTACAACAGTGTAAAGAAAAGATAAAAAATGACAAATCTTTCAAAGAAAATCAGTCAAACGTATTTCTGAAAGAACGTGAACAGTATTTTGAAATTCAAGACTTGAAAGCTCAATTACAAGACAAAGGAATTGAATAAGTGAGTTGAAGAAACTCATAGAAAAGATGAAAGGAAAATCTATGGAAACTAAGTTTGAAAAATCATTGGTTATTCGACAACCGAATGCTTTTAAAAGTCAAAGAAAATCCATTTTAGGTAAACTAGCTATTTTTCAGATGCTCTTTTCAAAGAAGATTCTCAAATCAATGCCAGTTACCAAACAATTATTATCCAAAGATTTATCAAAACCATCACTCACAGATATTCCGCAAATATTTGCCAATTGTTACGAACAAAAATATGATGGCAAAAGGAAATGTATATTGTGCACACAAAGCCCTAATCAAACTAAAAACCTCAGTTGCATCAAGACAGTTAGGAAACTAACAAACTGTGTCTTTCTCTACAAGTATTTCCCACTACCTAGTTTTAGCAACCATAGCCTAAAGCAAGCAACTAAAGATAAGTCATGTCTAACAATCAAGGAAGGAGCAAAAAGTGAAGACCACCGTAGAATTTTTAATTTTCTAATAATAAAACGTCTATAACTGCGTGTAATGACAGTTTAATGCAAGACCTTTAATCTTAACTTTGTCTGTTTACTTTGTGAAAAAATGTGTGCTAAGAAAATCAGATTGTGTTTCTACATTATATCATGGCGTGAAAATTCTAGACTAGACAACCAATGCCTATGCCTAATTAGTACTAGAGAACCCAACAAATGTGAACCAATCTATTCAAACTTCCAAAAGAAAACCATTCAACAGACTCCACCATCAAAAATCTAGAAACTTAACTAGGAAGTTATATGACAACTTATAAACATGCAGTTGTGGTACCCTAACTATACTCACCCGTATATATTGGAAACCTAAGTCTCAAAAAGGAAATGTTACCCAAACATTAGTATGCCGCTAGAAATGCATCAGAAGTGCTAATATTTTGAACATAAACTCCTAGTTTCCACTGGTCCAATACTCCATTATCTTCTAATTCTTTTGCATTCAAGATCATACTATTCATCTGTCGACCTTTGGGTGCTCAAAGCACATGACCGAAATCTCAACTTCTAACTAATTTTTGTGGAGAAATTTCTAGGAACGTGAAGTTGAAATGAATCAAATTGCACCAATTCTTGCTATGAATCTGGTTCAAGGAACTATTACCATCAAACGGTTTTTATTACGTCGAAGCTTAAGTCACCAATTTATTCTCGTTGGTCAATTCTGATGCGATTTGAAGGTGCTTTTCCGAAGTCTACATTTATAATCCTGATTGAAGGGAAATGATCTTCTCATAAGTTCTCGTGGCACATATTTGTATTCCATTTCTCTGCAAGACTCAACAACTCTCAATCCAATTTGCTTAATGGCTAAAGCAACATCGTCTCAAGCATGGTTATGGCATCGACGTCTCTCTCATTTAAACTTCGACACCATAAACTTGCTTTCGAAGAACAATATTGTGAATGGGCTTCCAAAATTCAAATTCGTCAAAGATCATCTATGTTCTTCTTGTGAGTTAGGGAAAGCAAAAAGAAAGTCTTTTCACACTAAGACTACCCCGAGCTTAAAAAGACGGTTACAACTTCTCCACATTGACTTATGTGGTCCAATGCGGGTATAAAGCATTAATGGAAAGAAATATGTTCTCGTAATTGTTGATGACTACTCCCGATATACTTGGACTCACTTCTTGAGGTCCAAAGAGGAAACACTTGGAGTTCTAATTGATTTCCTCACACTTGTCTAAAGAGGACTTCATGCTTAAGTTACAACAGTTCAAACTGACAAAGGCATGGAATTTCTTAATAAAACTCTTCATGCATACTTTGCAAAAGAGGGAATAAGACACGAAACGTCAACTGCTCGAACACCTGAACAAAACGGTGTTGTCGAAAGATAAAACCATACTCTTGTTGAGGCTGCTCGAACAATGCTTAGCGCCGCTAAAGTTCCTTTATTCTTCCGGGCTGAAGCAATTGCAACATCATGTTTTACTCAAAACCGTTCACTTGTAATACCTCGACATGAGAAAACACATTACCATATCATCAATGCCCGAAAACTGTCAGTTAAGTTCTTTCACATCTTTGGCTCTCTTTGCTACATCATCAGAGATGGTGAAAATCTTAATAAAATGAATGAAAAAGGTGATGCATGTATTTTTGTTGGGTATTCTACTCAGTCAAAGGCTTACAGGGTATTTAACAAGAGAACAAGAATAATCATTGAATCAATTCATGTTAACTTTGACGAATTGCCTCAAATGGCGTCGATCATGCTAAAGTTGAAGTTATAGCCAAGCTCCCTCACCTGACTACTGTGTGTCCATAGTTTTCTTGGGCATGCCGGTTTTTACCGACGTTTCATACAAGACTTTTCAAAAATTGCCCGTCCGATGACCCATTTGCTTGAAAAAGAGACTCCATTTTTCTTCTCAAAAGAGTGTATCGAATCCTTTAATACACTTAAAAGAAAATTGACTGAGACTCCAATTTTGATTGCTCTCGACTGGGACTTTCCCTTCGAACTCATGTGTGATGCAAGCGACTTTGAAATTGGGGCAGTCCTAGGGTAACAAAAAAACAAGCATTTCCAACCAATTCACTATGCCAACAAGACAATGACCGAAGCTCAAGCACACTCTACTATGACCGAAAAAGAATTACTTGCCGTAGTGTATGCTTTTGAGAAATTCTGGTCATATCTCGTTTTGTCCAAGAGCATAGTGTATACCGACCATTCTGCTATAAAGTATCTCTTTGCTAAAAAGGATGCTAAGGCAAGATTAATGTGGTGGATCCTTTTCCTCCAAGAATTCGATGTTGAAATCCGAGACAAAAAAGGAGCAGAAAATCTTGCCGCCGATCATCTCTCCAGACTTGAGAACCCTCACCAAAATGAGTTCGAGAACAAGGAAATCACGGAAACATTCCCACTCGAAACTCTTGGATCGGTTGCTCTTCGTAATGATAGTACCCCATGGTTTGCCGACTTCGCAAATTACCATGCGGGGAACTTCATTGTCAAAGGAATGTCGTCCCAACAGAAAAACAAGTTTTTCAAAGATGTCAAACATTACTTCTGGGACGACCCCTTTCTATTCAAGATCTGTGCTGACCAAGTAATTAGGCGTTGTGTTTCGGGGCAAGAAGCTTTTGACATTCTCAAAGCTTGCCACAATGGACCCACTGGGGGACACTACGGTGCCAATTACACCGCTAAAAAGATCTTCGATTCAGGATTTTATTGGCCCACGATCTACAAGGATGCCCACGACTTTGTCACCCGATGTGACATTTGTCAACGTCAAGGCAAAATTTTGCAACGTGATGAGATGCCACAAAACTCCATCCAAGTTTGCGAAATCTTTGACATTTGGGGCATCAATTTTATGGGGCCGTTCCCATCTTCAAGAGGGAACAAATATATACTCTTGGCAGTCGATTACTTATCAAAATGGGTTGAAGCAAAAGCGCTCCCCACCAATGATGCCCGAGTTGTTTGCAAATTTCTTAAAACTCTCATCTCCAGATTTGGTGCTCCTCGTGCAATCATAAGTGATCGCGGAACCCATTTTTGCAATGACCAATTTACAAAGGTCATGCTTAAATACGGAGTCACTCATCGTCTCTCCACCGCGTATCATCCATAAACAAGTGGACAAGTTGAGGTATCCAATCGTGGATTGAAAAGAATTCTTAAAAGGGCCGTGGGCGAAAATCGTGCCTCTTGGTCAGACAAACTGGATGACGCTCTCTGGGCCTTCCGTACAGCTTGCAAAACACCCATCGGGTGTACTCCGTACAAGCTTGTATATGGAAAGGCATGTCATACAAACTTCAATATCAAAACCGCGGGTGACCACAAAAAAGTTTTGCTCAACGAACTTAATGAACTTCGTGATCATGCCTACGAAAACTCTTTAATTTACAAGGAGAAAACAAAGAGAATCCATGACTCCAAGATCAAAAATCGCGTTTTTAACGTCGGTGATCGAGTCCTCATCTTTAACTCTAGATTGAAGATTTTCTCGGGCAAACTTAAGACCCGCTGGAGTGGACCATTCACTGTAACCCAAGTTTTTCCATATGGCACCATCGAGTTATCCCAAAACTCGTGGCCAATTTGCAAAGTGAAAGTTCCCTCGTTTGAAGCACTACTTTGAGGGCACTTACCACAATTTGGTAGTCCCGTACTCCAGACTTCCCATGGACCAATAAATTTGGGGACGGTCAAGCTTAGCGACCTTAAACCAGCGCTTCGTGAGAGCACCCCAGCTTATCAATTAGTATGTTAGTAATAAGGTTTGTTTTTTTTTTATGTGAGGAGGCTTACATCTTCCATTACCGTTTTGGTCCGTGTTTGTGTGTTTTGTTTGTATGTCAAGGATTCCCGGATTGTGAAGACTCTCGTGCTCTCATTTTGTCTTTCATTCACAAGAGTTCTCACATCCTCACTTCATTTTTGTGAATCCAGTATCCAAAATCTAATCCAACTAACGTTTATCTTATGGCCACTAATACACAGCCTTAGATTTACTAGTACACCTTTGAAAAACATCGAGGGACGAAGTTTAAGTTCTAGTACGGGGGGGGGGGAATCTTCGATTTGATTTTGCCTGCAGTCGTTGTTATCACGTAATCCCGTTTTTACCACCAAAATTTCAAAAAAAAAATTTCAGAAAATTTTTTTTAAAAAAAAAAATTCAAAAATAAAATAAGTCTATTTGTCACAGTTTTTCTTTCCTAATTGGGTAGTATGAGAATTAATATTTGACTCGATCTGGCGTGTTGAGCCCTAGCAATGTCCCTTAACCATTAATAACGGAAGTTTATTAGCAAAAATCATTCGCGGACCCTTTTTATTAAGATTTAAATTGCGAAGAACCGCAAAATTATTGGTACTTACAAGTAGGATGCTAAACAAGGATTATTTGGAAATCTTAAAAGCTTATAAGTGTAACTTGTCGCTTTTTCTCCCAGAAGCTCTTAACCTGACTAATAAACGTGCTTAATTTTGCTTAACTTTAACGACATTTCTAAAAAGAAGCTCTTTCGGAAACGAAAATATTCATCTTAGTTCAGCCTTATACTTGAGTTTCTAAAACAAAATTTTCTCTATTACGGAAAATATGTTGCAAATATATATATATATATATATATATATATATATATATAAACTGTGGGCTGATAAAGGTTTACTGCATCTTGCCGGCTCACAACCGATGTTGCAGTCTTCAAAACAAGGCCCATAGTGAGATAATAAATGCCAAAGTGCATTCGTAAGTGTTATCAATAAGAAACCGCGTTCAGACAAGTCACTACATCTTGTCGGAGCGGGCGATGTTGAAGTCATGTAAAAATTACGGTTAGATAGTATATAGCAATAAATGAAAATTTAATGGTTAAGATTTCTTTTTCTAAACTCAAGTATAATTTTGAACTAAGAATAACTTGCTCTAAGACTTCAAAAGTTGTTGGTTGCCGTCGGTGGATTATTTCGATTAAGTATTCTCCGTGGGGTGTCAAAAACCTGGGCACTTAGCTGATAAGGCTGGGACGTTCCGAGAAGAAAGGTCGTTACATGGAATAATCGCACCAATGAGATCATTAAATTTTTGATGTTTGCGTGCTTTTGGAGTAGTAATTTTTTAATGAGTGCTGTAAATCTAAGAATTCTGCTAAAGGATGGAGGGGGTCCAACCTGATAAACCTAAGTCGAACTCGGCTGGATCTATCGAGAATATGCTGGTTGGTGTGATCTACCTTTCCCAGGTTTTTTCAAAATAATCGTAGCACATAAGTCTATACTACATTTCTAAAATTGTCGATCTAAATTTAACTTAAAATTAAGCACAATCACACTAATTGAATAATTGTTGGGAGCGAAAAGTTGACAAGTCATAGTTATAAGTAGTGTTAGCATCTTTACCTTTACTTAACGGTGATTTCGTTTTTACGCTTAGCTTGGGACTAGTGAAAAATCGATACGAAGAATTTATCCCAATCGACATCCGTAGATTATTCTATGGGCGCTTCTCATTCTATGATCCCAGTGTTGATAAAATAAATGAAGTCAAACAGGTAGTTAAGAAAATCTAAAAATATTAAGGATAGTTAGTGTACATATAAAAAATAGTGAAAACGGGACTTGTCGAAGCTATTGGTTCTTTAGTTTCCCTTGACGAACACTTAGCTACTTTTCAAGGTTATTAGTCAAGGGGATTAAGATTCTTGGTTCTTGATGTTACTCGTAACATTGCGTGAGGCATACGGCAAAACCTTAGTATGGGGATTTTTGAGTATGTGCTTAATTACACATACCATTTTTCCATTAAAAACGGACTTAAAAGACTAAAAACGTACCAAAAATACATTGTATTTGTATGTTTGCATTTGTATTGTGCAGGAACGGATATTCAAGAAAAGGACAAAAAGAAAGCACAAACAAACAAACCCGAGCCGAATGGAAAAAGACAAAGTCAAATCGAAGACAAATCAGTCAAGTCAAAAAGTCAGCAGGAAGTCAACCCCGACAAAGTCAAAAGTCAACCAAATGAAGAAAATACAACTTGAGGGACTAAAATTGCCAAACCTCAACTTGTATTACAAAAATAAAAGACAAGGGCTGAGATTGCAATTGGGTGCAATATAACTTGAGGGGCCCAAATTGCCAACTTACCCAAAACCATCTTATCTCGCACCAACAAAACCCAAGAACAATCACGGGGTCTCTTCTTCCTTTTACCTTGCCAACCTCTACAACCCTTTATAAGACTCTCCCCCTCCTCACTAACACGCACCTCCCATGTAGTTGACCAAGTTGACAATCCACACTTTTTCCAAGCTTTCTATGGCTAGAGACTCACAAGAAGCACAAAGAAATGAAGGCTGGGATTTGTTTTAAATCACCTCACAAACAAGCACACCTTGGGTTTGTCTCTTCAAAGAACACGAGAAAAAGTCACAGCTGGAAGACCCAAGGAGGAAGTTTTTAGTATAAATAGGGCCATTGTAACCAAAAAAAAAACCGGAGGAGAAAAAAAAAGAGATCGATTTTTCTTAGTTAAATTTTAGCTTATTTGTATGCAATTTTACTCTTCCAAGTCTTGTAACTTTAATTTTCGTCTTAATGCAAATTTGGAGTTTTTAAGTCAATTTTTGAATCTCTGTATTTCCTTTGTTAAAAGCTTTACTTAATATGTTTTAAGTCTTATAAAATCATATAAGTCATTTGTCTTAACTCAAATACTAAGAATTTAAGTAAAAATTTTCACACTCAAATATACCACAGCTTATGGATGATAAGCCAGTTCTGGAAGGGCTTATGGACTCTCACTAGCTTGTTTTATACAAGCTAGAGCTCGTAGACTCTTTGTTTAACCCTGTTTTGAGCAAGGGAGTTGTAAGTCTCTCTTTTTCTTATTTTTCTTATTTACTATAGAACTGCTTATAGTATTATTTTGCTCACCTATCTTTGCTTATTTAACTTTAATCATGATGATTATTACTTATCCTTGCTAGTTGTTAGTTTAAAAGTGATTTGTGCAAATTTCTTAGTTAGTACTGTTAGTTATGAGTTAATACTGTTAGATTGATTCAGCTTATTTAAGTGCTTATTCTTGATTGAAATCTGCTTATAAGTGTCTTATTTTGTTATTTGATAAACTGTTTTTAATCAGCTTAAAATAAAAATAAAAAAAAGAAAAATGATTTGTGAAAACTTTGAGGACTGTTTGGAACAAGCAGTACTAACCCATAGTTTAGTAATAGCTAGATCCTCTTTTGATTTTTAAAAAGCTTATGCATACTAACTCCAGGCTAGCAGTACTAACTCCAATTAGTACTAAAAAAAGGAGATAGTTAATACTGTTAGTACTGTTGGTTTTCACTTTTGCTTATTAGCTTATTATTTCTGCTTATTTAAGATTTGCTTAGCTTTTAGAGAGATAAAGCCATTTACTTTTACTGAATTTATATAGCTTATTTAAGCTTATTCGCCTTTTCAAAGTAATTTTAAGAGTTTATAAGTTTTTAGTTTTTTAGCTTATTTCCATTCATCGTTTATTCTATTGCTTATCTCTGCCAGAGTTCTTATTAAGATAGACTAAATATATGTTTTTAGCTTATATTCTTATTTCTTAGTTTCATTTGTGTTTTACTACACCAAGCATAACTAACACTAAGTAAGTAACTGCTGAGTTTCTCTGTGCTTAATTTAGCTTAATTAGCTTTTAAGATTAGCTTATATAGGTTTGAGGGTAAGAAGGCTAGATAAAAGGTTTTCAAAGTTTTGCTTATTTTCTTAGCTTTAATTTAGGTCTTAAAAGTGCTATTTTCATAAAAATCCAAAAAAAAGTAAGTTAATTTTGTTTTCTTAATGTATGTTTATCTAATCTTCATAGGAAAAAGTGAATAGGTGGGCTTAATAAGACACATTGCGAGCTTATTTCCTAAAGCCCCCTTTTACCATTTTGGCTTATTGGTGTTTTTTAGCTTTATGAAAAAGGTTAGAGTTTACTATTTTTTTTGATGCAAATTTAGTTATGTTAAGTTGTGTTGGTTGAAAAAGCTTTTGGAAATCAGATTAAGCAACATAAAAGCTTTCCAAAACCTCTTTCTTTTTGAATTGGCCTTAATTGAGCTTAAACTTCCAAAATACCAAAAACCAAAATGATTAGCTTACTTTGTGCAATCAGCAACTAAATTGGCTTTTTGGAGCTTATAAGTGCTTATTTGTTGCAAGGTTTCTTTAATAAAGTTGCTTAAAAACAGGTTGTGAACAACATTCGTGTTTTTGCGTTTTGGCTTAAAAACGACTTTTTGAAAATCACACTTGGGGGACCTGACTAAAATCGGGATGGTGTTCTTGGGTTAAAAAAAAATTAATTTGGTCTTTTGTCACAAATAGTCCCTGTCGTTAGTCCATTGTTAGTCCTTGTTAGTTTTAGTTTAAAATATTAGTTAGGTTTAGTTTAATTATTTTTAATTAAGCTTTAAATCAATTAGATATAATTTAGGCTTTTATTTTTCTTAGTTTTCTGCACCTTTCTCCATCTAGTGTAGTTTTAATAAATTTTTATTGGTAATATTTTTAGCTCTAGGATTATTTTTGTAGATTTTAATCATTTAAATCTTAAAAAATTCATAAAAAATAAAATAATTATCCGAAAAATATTTAACTTGTAGAAATAGAAAACCAATCATAACCTTGTCATATTCAAACATCGTTTATCAATTCGTTATTCGATTTTCCATTCAAGCCTCGTTGGGACATAACGACCCGGGAATCAAACTTCCGGACACATATATATTTTATTTTTGTGAACTCCTAACCAATCCTTGGCTAAAGGTAATTGGTTGAGTGTTTGCTTATATTATATATATATTATTGACGAATCACATGCTTGTTTGCAAACTCTTTTACATACTCGTTTATTTTATAACAATGTGATTACTTTTCAAACACTTTGTGAGTTCATAGCCTCGCATTTCAATCTTTCAAATGTTTTATAAACCCGCGAGGGGGATACATGCTATAAACCATGAATGCAATTATTTTTTATATGCTGTCCTGATTTATTATTGCCTAAGTAACTATTTTGTCTTTAAGTCCCCAATATCATAAACCGTTAATTACTCTACGGAGTGAGCGCGAATGTTGTGAATAGATCTATTTGGGTTGGACTCCCCGTTGGTGTACCCAGTGATATCGGTAACCAATTGCACATCATTAGAATATAACTGCGGGTGTTTTGGAAAAGGCACCCGTTGGGGCTATAACGTGTGATTATTATATATCCCAAGGTTTCGGATTCATGAGCTAATGGCAATAATAATTGCTTTACAAATAACGGGTGTATAACAACGTAACCCAATATCGAATTTGCATTCAAACTATTTAACTTAAACCTATGAATTTCACTCAACCTTTGTGTTAACTTTTTAGCATGTTTTATCTCAAGTAATTAAGCAACTTATGGCACGGAATGGCGAGGACTTGATGATAGCAAAACTGTTATCATTTAAACTTTGTGTTTTAGATTTTGAGATCTCTCTTTTGTAAAAACTCTGATGAAATAATGAATGATAACTAAATTTTCAAAAACAACTATTTTTAATTCGTTTTCTATGATTATGACTATTGTACCTTGAAGTAATACCCCAGATTAGCTTCCGCTGCTATATTGTAAAAATGGGGGTGTTACAGATTTGGTATCAAGAGCCAAGTTATAGAGAACAAGGTTAAACTTACAATAACTAATTTCTTTATTTCTATCCAAGAAGAGTCCTCCGTGCCGCTAATATCTTCCGAAATGGTATGTAAAGTTACATAACTATTATATTACTAAATAAATAACTTATGTTATTTATCGCTGGGTTGTTATTAGAACGATGTCTTCTCCTGATCATCCTATTTCCAATACGGAGGATGTTTTTTCTTCAAACTTCCCAAACTATCTTCCTCCGGCTTCTCCGGATTATATCCCGACTTCACCAGGAAAAACTTACTCTAGCTCTTCCAACTCATTTGGAATTGTCCCACTAGCTTCACTGACTATTTCGTTATTTCATGATGATCCCTACATGAAAGTTTTGCAAGCCTTTTATACTGAAAAATCACCTATCCCCCTTCAAATATTATAACCTCCTATCCTAATACCTAAACCACAAGAATTATTCATCCGAAAGAATTTTTGTCACCCAGAAACAAGGCCTGATCCTCTTCTTACTACCTCCTTCCCTACCTCAGCCTTTGAGATAGGTAAAAGCTCCTCGCAAGACAAGTTATAGGGCGTCATGAGGAAAAATCAAAAAAATTAAGGAAGTTACTTAGAGAACTCTCTCTCGATCGATTGTGCAAATATGAAGATAGAAGTCAAAGTCTCGAAAAAGAATGAGTAATCATCCCACCAAGATTTCGATATTTTGGAAGCTGAACTTCAACAAGCCTCGTGGCCCAGAATTACCAAACTCCAGAGAAACAAATGGAAGTAACACTCATAAATTTCTCTAGCCCGCTTCAAGGATTACTGAACTAGGAGAAACAATATTCAACGACATGCATATTCGTCACCAAGCGAATATAGAAAATCTCCAAGACTCCATCAACGAACTCAAGAACCGTATGGAATAATCATCCAACTACTACTTAGATTCCAGTATTATCTTTACCAAGCCCGGGATTGTGGTATAAATAAAAACACTTGTTAAATCTTGACTATGTATAGTACTAAGGCAAGTTGTTCTTAATACAAAGGCAATCCCGTTATATACCTTGTTGTTTCATAATACCGATCCATTTATCATCACCATTCATCATCATCATTCATTATCATCATTCATCATCATCATATGCATCATTTTCATCTTCATCACCCTCATAACAATGCTTATTCTTGAACTTTAAGCATTTTAAAAGAAAAACAAGTATTACTCTTTAAACAATTTTAGACTTGTGATATCATTCTTATTACGTGTTGTCTTTTGTTCATAGAATGCCTCCCAAAAGAACATCAACAACGTAAGTGCCGGCCAGGACTCAAGCCACATAAAAACTAGTTGCTGACAGTATCACTGCGGCTCTAGAAGCACAAGTGCAACAATGGCAAATGCTAGTAATCCCAACAGGAACACCGGTCCTACTGGAACTCCTGTAGTAAAAACGGGAAACTATAAAGAGTTCATCAGCTGTCAACCTTTCTACTTTAATGGTACGGAAGGAGCAGTTGGCCTTATCCGCTGGTTTGAACGAACCAAATCAGTATTCTCTCATAGCAGATGTGCTGAAGAAAACAAAGTAACATATGCTATTGGTACTCTAACTGGCGATGCCTTGTCCTACGGGAAGCATATGCCTATCCTATGTGATAGAGCAAGCCAATCAATCACCTGGACAAGTTAAAAAGGCTTCTGACGAACAAGTATTGTCCCCGGACTGAAATCAGAAAAATGGAAGAAGAACTTTACAATCTGACTGTAAAGGGAAATGATCTTAAACCTTATGTTAGAAGATTCTAAGAATTAACAATCCTATGTCCCGAACATGGTGCCAAAACACCGGAAAAACTCTTGGATCTTTTCATCGGGGACTACCTAGAGGCATTAAATGACAATGAACTACCTCTAAACCTCAACTTTGGAGTAATCCATTACATAGCCCAAAGCTAATGGATCAATTACCAAGCTACTTCAGTGCAAGTATCAATTGACAACAAACGAATGTTTTACGATAGAAGAACTTATCAACAACAACTCCCGCAACAACACAACTATCGTAACACCAACACACACATCGCTACAACAATCACCAACAACAACAAACCGAAGGCCAAGAAGCTGTTAGAGCTTATTCGTGTTACTTACCATCTGGAACAATAGGTATCCGGAGCCTCCCATTAGCAAGAGATGCAATTCTCCATCACACCGACCTTGTACTGGTAAGTGTAAATATTTGCAACAAGGTGGGACATTTGACTACGAACTACCAAAACAAAAAGCCCAACCACTGAAGTAAATAACTACCAGTGGACCAATTGTATTCATGCCTTGAGAAAAAGGGCAACATAAACAAATCAGAGCCGAAAGACCAACACAATGCCCAAGATACCTACATGCCTAAGAGAATAAGAATGCTCATCAAGACCCGAACGTGGTTACGGGTACGTTTTTCTTCCAATCAGCATTACCAAAGTATGTTTGACTCTTGAGCTGATAGAAACCCACCCGCTTAATATCCAATCTCTTCTCTATGCTAATATTCTGTCCTATTACCAATAGATACCTTTATGATTTCTGAAATGAATGACTGAAACTATAGTAAGCACAAACACCGTTATCAAAGGCTGCACTTTAACTTTGTTAAATCAACCTTTCGAAATTGATCTCATACTAATTAAACTTGGTAGTTTCAACGTTGTCATTGGTATGGACTGGTTGTCCAAGTATCATGCAAAAATTTTCTGTGACGAGAAAGTCGTTCACATTCCTATCAATGGTGAAACTCTAATCATCGAGGTGATCAAAGTA
Organism: Tanacetum coccineum; assembly: GCA_026074375.1. Classification (NCBI taxonomy): domain Eukaryota; kingdom Viridiplantae; phylum Streptophyta; class Magnoliopsida; order Asterales; family Asteraceae; genus Tanacetum; species Tanacetum coccineum. Next base: position 96,954 of record BQNB010003715.1, on the reverse strand, counting down.
AAAACACCACAAATTCTCAAATCCGTAATAAAAACCGTAAAGGAATATATATCCCGAGGTTGTCCAAGTTTTTCATGATCCAAGAAAATGGAAAAGAAATCAGACGAGAAAAGACTAGAAGATATCCCCGTAGTCAAAGAATTTTTAGATGTTTTTCCTGAAGATCTACCTGGCCTTCCTCCGGTTCGCCAAGTAGAGTTCCAAATCGACTTAATCCCGAGCAGCGCCTGAAGCTCAAAACACCTGTATAGATTGGCTCCTTTAGAATGAAGGAGTTATCTAACCATCTTCAAGAACTAGCAATACCAAGTAACATCGCCTTGGGAGCACCTGTTCTTATTTGTTAAAAAATAAGACGGATCTTTTAGAATGTGCAAACGATTACGAAAGTTGAATAAACTTACCATAAAGATCGTTATCCATACCCAGGATCGATAACTTATTCAGATCAACTCATGTCAAGCGTTTACTCCAAAAAACGACTTAAGATCAGGCAAACATCAACTAAAGTAAGGAGAATATATTCCTAAGACTGCTTTCAGAACAAGATACAACTTTATAATTTCAGGTCATGCACATTTGGTTTAACTAATGCACCGCTGTATTCATGATCTCAAAAATCGTGTGTTACAACCATATTTGTATAAATGTCATAAAAGTAATTTTTTGATGATCATTTCTTAGCACGTCTTGTAACAAAAAGACACGCAAATCATCTAGAATAATCTTTGGAATTACTCCGAAAAGAAGAAATTAGTATGCAAATTTTCTCTATATGGGATTTGATTCATAACGTGCACTTTTCTTTGGGACATCTCATTGACTCAAGGACTTCATGTTGATCCTGCCAAGATTGAAGCAGTTAAGAACTAGACATCTCCCACTACACCCACAGAAGTGCAACAATTCATTGACTGCCGACTATTACCGAAGATTAAGACGTTTTTTCAAAAAGTTGCAAAGCCTTTGACTAGATAAACCCAGAAAGAACAAGAGATTATATCTGGGGCGAAGAACAAGATTCGCATTCACCTCTTAACTAGAAACTTGTGAAGCACCAATCTTAGTCATAACTAGAAGAAACGATGACTTATCGTTTATTGTGATGCCATCCTTCAAGGTATAGAGTATTTTGCTGTAAATAATGCAAAGAGAAAAAGTCATTGCAAAATGCATCTCGACAACTCAAAACCTCACGAAGAATACTATACCACTGCATGATCTTGAATAAGGAGCAGTAGTATTCCCGCTCTTAAAATCTGAGACACTATCTATATGGTACAAGTGTACAATTTATCAATGATCAAAAAGCCTTCAACACATTCTTCGCAAAAAATTGAATAGGAGGCAACGCCATAGGTATGAATTACTCCGCACATTATTAATTGTGGAATTTGCTATATCCTGGAAAGGAAAATGTGTGCAGATGCATTAAGCCGAAAGAACAAATCAAACCAACCGAGTTAGAGCATTGATCAAACCGGCTCGATCCATAATTTACCAATCACAAATACTTGAAGCTCCAAATAAAGCCCGTCATAGAAGAAAATGTCAAAAACAAAGACCAACGAGGAATGGACAAAATCCAAAAAAAAATTTTGAAATACTCCTGATGAAACTCGTTGTATCAAAAATCAAAGCTGTTACCATTTTTTGGAGGTTTAAAGACTTGCTCATGATGATTCTCATAAAATGAAATTATTCTATTCACCCGGGGTTTTGATTAAAATGTACAACATCTTAAAGAAACTCTATTAGTGGACTAACATGAATGCAAACATCGCGGAATATGTTGGCAAATGTTTAACATGTTCTAAAGTTAAAGCAGAATGTCAAAAGCCATCCGGCTTACTGGTACAACCAGAAATTCCTATGTGGAAATGGGAAAGAATAACGATGGATTTCATCATAAAGTTACCTAAAACCTCAAACGGACATGACACCATTTGGGTCATTGTCGATCGCCTTAGCAAATCCCACATTCAAAAAGACCACTTTCTCGCGGACTGATAGTATAGGAAACTTATACAAGTTTATACATCGATAAAGAAATAGTTCTCCGATATAGCTTGCCAATATCCATCCATCTCGGATCGTGACAGTCATTACACAACCAAATTCTGGCAATCGTCAAAAGCAATTGGTAACACAAGTAGACCATGAGTACATCATATCATCCTGAAACCGATGGACAAAGTGAAAGAACCATCCAAACACTCGAAGACATGCTGCGAGCTTGTGTTATAGATTTCGGGAAAGGATGGGATAAATACTTACCATTGATAGAATTTTCTTACAATAACAGTTATCATTGCGTATCAGGCATCACCATTTGAAGCACTTATCGTCGAGAAGTGTGCAGAATACCTGTTTGTTGGGCCGAAGTTGGAGATGTTCAACTCACGGGACCAGAAATAATTCAAGAAACCACTGAAAAGATCGTGCAAAATACTTGCAAGCTTGCCAGCTACGCAGTGAACGCAAGAAGTTTACGTCCAATGTAAGGCGAAAGCCGTTTAGAATTTCAAATTGGCAATCGCTGTTATGTGTTAAAAGTAATCACCTCGTAAAGTTATCTTTAGATTAAGAAAACAATGAAAGCCTATCCCCGATACTTTGGACATTCAAAATCCTTGAACGGATTAGCCAGTGGCATACAAACTAGTGCTCCGAAGAATTAGTAATTCCCCTAAGACTTTCCCGTTTTCTAATCTCAAGAAATGGCTTACTTGATTACTCTCTTCATCATTCCATTAAAGAACTCAACTCGACGAGAAACTCAATCTTTGAGAAGAACAGTGGAAGATTATGGATCGTGAAATCAAGCAACTAAAAGAAGTTCGCATTCCGATAGTCAAAGTGCGATGGAACTTCTAAAAAGAGGACCAAAATGTACATTGAACGCGAAGAGTGAAGATACGTGCCAAATATCCTCATCTATTTTCAAACATCACTTCATCATCCAATTAAATCTCGGGACGAGATTTCTGTAAGGATGGGGGACTATAACAACCCGTAAATTTCATCAACGTAAATATCCATCTAAATAATTGAGATGCAATGATCATCTATCTATTATATATGAACCACCTTTTTCAGTGAAATTTTTTGCTTTATTACATTACTTACCTTACCAATATCTCAATATGCAACGCAACTTGCATAACTAAAGTTAACGAGCTCATGCAACCTACCTATGGCAATCCTATCTACATATATGTCAAGCAAACATCATAAAATGTCAATTCAATATCTTAATATCATTTTTACAAAGTACATTAACTCATAAAAGTACCATTTGCAACATGTATATCCAGACAGTCCTTAAAACTTATACCGTTATACCTCTAAAACCCTAATTCCATGGTAAAGGGTTTAACATTTCCTAAAGCATATGTAACAAGTTAAAATAACATCTCCAATTGAAATATAAACTACCCTCTAAGTCAAGGTACAAGTCCTTAAAAGCAAAATGTACAAGTCATTAAGCATGACATCCAAATAGCCATTATTACCCCCGAAATCCTAACAAATCATTGTACAAACTACTTAAGTACAATGTACAAAACCAAGCATGCTCACCAATTGAAACACCATTTCCCACCATTTCAATCACTTAAACGTCTTTTTATAAACTCAAACCCGAATTTAAACCAATGAAACCCTAAAAACCGAGCTAGTTATCTAAACCAAGACCCATTCCTTCATTTTTACCCATTATTAACCCTAAACCATTAAACAAATTAATTTATAAACACTTAAACGACATTACATTTCATAAACTATCCCTCCTTACTCCATGTATATGAAATTGAACCAGAAACCTTAACCTCGAGCAAGTTGAACTCTAACCATTCCTCCTTTTCTACCTATTTTGAAAACCACCAGCACCCACACACCCCATGACTCACCTACTTTTGGCCCCCTACTGCTACAAGCACTCACTATCATTCTTTGTCACCAAGGAGGCCTTGTCCACCTCCTTACTTTCACTATATGGTCGCGCATCATAAGGACAAACAAGCACCTCAAGGCTAGTTTCTAGCTTATGTTACTCACCATACTAGCTCTTCCTTGTCATCACTACTAGGTTAGATACTTATCACTCCCTTAGATTCTAAGAAAACTTGCTCATCAAGTGTTTCTAACCATATATAAGTCGAAACATACACTTACATTTAAACCATCCTCACAATTTCCTCTTACCACCAAATAGAGTTCAATACTTCCATAGCAGAAATATCAAGACCAATAGAAGTCCCAATACCAGAGTAAAAGCAAAGAAACCAAGAAAAGAAGCCCCGAAGTTGTTATTTTTAGCCCCCCCGTTACCGAAAAAGCCGTAAAAAATTTTTCCATTCGACCCGTTTCCAGCTATACCCAAAACCAGGTTCCATAAGCTCACACATTTCATACCTTATTAATGTTCATATGATCATGCTTAAACTATTGTTAAAAGCTTTGAACTCAAAAACATATGTGTTTTACCTTTTTGATCCAAACCAAGCTCATGAAACCCAAATTTCATGTTTTTACTTAATCTTTAAGCTAAAATTGTAAACTATTGTTATAATCTATCCTAATAAGCTTATCTAACATTATAATAAGTACTTTATTAAGCCTTGAAGAATTAAACTTAAAACCCGCGTGTTTTCATTTTAAAACCCTAATTCTACCGATTGATTTCTAGCTTAACGAATTGTTATTTTGAACTTTTGTTACGTTAAACCTTCATATTTTAGCTTTATATTAATAAGCTATAACCTGTAAATTACTTTCATATTGACAAATATCTTATATTATTGGTTTTGGACTAAAAACGATATATTTTTCAGCAAAAAGGTTAGAAGCAATATCGTACTTTCTGAAACTTATAACTAAAGGACTGAAAATGTCATTTTATCAATTTATAACTTAGGAGTCATATAAGTCACTTTCCAAAATACAAGGTTACTTTGTACATCATTTAAAATAGAATGACCAAACAGTAAAAAGTGAAAACTCCAAGGTATATTGTATTTTCATTCTTAATGGTCTAAAATGTAACATTTTTAAAATGTGTAGAAAAGTTTCCAAAACCTTATAAGACATAACTTTAATTAACGCTTGAACGGCTTTTCATTTCCGAGTTATTTGAGCAAATCTTAAACCGATTAAGTTATAACTATTAAAATTCATCATCGATGTGCTATTAAAAATCCTGTCGAATCTATATCGTATCCCAAAAATGAGCTTCACATTAAGGGTATTTCATCTGGTATATACGTTCTAGACTGAATTGTTCAGTTCTACGATTCAAAGTGCCCTAGCTTCCTCAATACTTTACTAAGTACCTCTGCATATGTTGGCCCGAACGTGATACCATACTCCATAATAATTCAATCAAAGATAACATTATACTTTTATAAATGTTTTGAAACTTAACAATCCAACTAAAACTTGACATATACCCCAGGTTTTGCGTGTACGAAGCCGTTACGTTCATTTCATATGACCTTTGCTATCAATCAAATTTTCCCTATACTGTTAAGGTGATTCATAGCTCCTTCTTCTACTACTTGTTTTATAACTCCTTTGGGGGATATACATGCTTTTACAAAATCTTTATATACTCGTTTATTTTATAACAAATGTGATTAGCTTTCAAAGACTCTGTTGAGTTTCATATCCCCTTTTTTCTACTACTTGTATTTATAAACACTTTGGGGTGAGATACATGCATGTTTACAACTCTTTTACATACACATTTGTAATTAAACACAATGTGATACTTTCACAAGACCTGTGCTGAGTTCAAGCCTCGCCGTTCTTTTCAATCTTTTAAATGTGTTATAAATCCCAGCGAGGGGATAAATGCATAAACCATGAATGCGAAATATTTTCCGTATGGTGTCCAGATTTTATTATAGCCTAAGTAACTATTTGACTTAAGTCCCCAATAGCATGAACCGTTATAATTACTCTAGCGGAGTGAGCACACTGTTTGTGAATAGATCTATTTGGGTGGACCTCCCCTTTGAGTGGTACCCATGATAATCGGTAACCAATTGCCCATCAGTTAGAATATAAACTCGGTGTTTGGTAAAGGCACCCGTTAGGGCAATAACTGTGATTATATATATATTCAAGTTTCGGATTCATGAGCTAATGACAATAATAATAGATTTACAAATAACAACGTAACCCAATATCGAGATATTGCATTCAAATATTAACTAAACCTTTGAATTTCACCTCAACCTTTGGATGACTTTTTAGCAAGTTTTATCTCAGGTAATTAAGCAACTTATTGCACGGAGTGGGGAGGACTTTGAGATGCATAACTGTTAATCATGCAAACTTTGTGGTTTAGTATTTTGGGACTCTCTTTGTAAAAACCTGATGTAAATAAAAGAATGATAACTAAATTTTCCAAAACGACTCTTTTTGATTCGTTTTCTATGATTATGACTATTGTACCTTGAAGTAATACCCCAGATTAGCTTCCGCTGCTATATTGTAAAAATGGGGGTGTTACACATAGACAAAAGATTTCATCTTTTGTGTGTTCAAGAACATAAAATATTATACTTTTAATGATTTTCTATCTTTGGTATAAAGGCCTTAGTTTAAAAGCATAACTTTGGAAATAATAAAAAATCTTCATCTTTTTTGAGTATTTTGATTTAAACTTGTTTTTTATTCAAAAATCTTGAACTGGAAATTTTGTGTTTAAATCCATACAGTTTGTGTATTTTAAGGTCCTCATAGTGTTAGAAAGCAAGCAGTACAAAGTGATTTCAATTAAAAACGTCAAAAAATGTGTTTTTAAATGATTTGAAGTGTTTGAAGACAGCTTTTTATACACACTGTTTGAATCCAACAATTTATACGTGTTGAATCCAACGATTTATACGTTTCTTTGAATCCATCGATTTATACGTGTGAATTTCAGCAATTTTAAAAACTTAATATCTAGCGATTTATACGTGTGAATTCGTCGATTTTATAAACTTGAGTTATCCAGCATATTATACGCTTAAAATCATCCATATTTGTGGTCATGATCTTTGTTAAAACGTGAAGATGGTGTTTGTGTTTGTGATGGTTTCAAAACTAGAAAACAAAGGAGAAGCAAAGACAAGCTTATATTTTTTGTTTTTTGTTCACTATAAAACCAAAGAGAAAAGCGTGGCTTCTTGTAACATTATTTTTGTTAGGGATAGTGGTTAAATACATTCTTGTAACCTCTCATATGGCAAGTATAACTCGAGACATGTGCTTGCTTGTGACGAATCTTGCATAGAGAGAAAATAAAGTGAACACTGTTAGCATTGAGGAGAGTTTTTCTCATGGGAAAGTATGTTGTTTGACTCAAACATGGAAAGCAAAAAGGAGTAGTAACCTTGGAATAGTTTTGTGTGATGTAGATTGATGGGACCAGAAAAGAATAGAGGTAAGGGTTAGGATTAAACAATGAGTATGGTACACATAAGACTAAGTAGCATGAAATGTAACAAAGGCATGTTTGTCTCCCCATTCTTGTTGTCGTGTAATATGGTCAAAAAGGGGACAAGAAATGGTTTCTACACAATGGTTAATACTTTATATAGTTTAGGTGTTAGTGGGAGACTTGTGAATTCTTTCTTGTTATACATAGGGGTGGATGGTTATATGGGTTTAAATGTATAGAATGTATAATTATTGTGGGTATTGAGTATAAGTGTGGGTATTTGTTGAAGTGTAGATAGGTATTGGTTTCTCCATGCATGCATAAATGTAATTTATTGCGAAACGTAAACATTTTACGTAATGTTTTTAAAAATAAAATATGAACAGTTTTAAATTATTTTCGTAAAACTAATATAACACTTGTTTGACATAAATTTTTATTTGTTTGAGGTCGGATTGTTCATTTTTAGTTTGCGCGATTTAATTAAACGGTTGAAATTAACAATAATTGCGTAAAAGTTCAAAATAAATATTTGCAAGTTTATTGGTGTAAATGACCTGAATATACGGATTGTTACAGTACCTACCCCTTAAAGGAATCCCGTCCCGGGATTCGATTCTTGTTAACCTATTATGTGATCAAGAAAATATTTCAGATTTAATAACCAGCTTTTTTTAAACAAGACGCTAATAACTTTATTCATCAAAATTTGATGTTTCGACACTTCTCAATATACCAAATTTTTTGGCTAGGTTTGACCAGGATATTTAATCCATCAAAATAGGTATCTCAAAAATATCATTACAGGTCTTATGACTGATATAAACGCGTTATAAAGAAAGCATCGAAGGAGAAAGTGTAGTCGCGTGAGTATGTCTGCATAAAGTTTCAAATGTTCAAGGATGAAGTCTCATTTATGATATCTGTAATGTTTGATGACTTACATCAAACAAGGCTTATGGATGTAAGTATTCAACTTACTTGGCAGTACTAGGATGTATCGCGGCCTAAGCCTTCATACTAGTGGCCTGAAATGAATCGTTCGACTATCAGTTTCGTCGATAGGTGTTTATCTGGTTTAGGGGGAGTTGCATTACCTATTGGATAAAGTTGTACAAGCTGGGACCGCTCCAGGACCCAACAACAACAACCATAACGACAATAACTATAACAAATGGCGATAGGTTGCAGAGAGTGAGGACATTCGAGAAACAATATCCCCATAATAAAGTTCAACAAATGGGAGGAGCTCGCGAGAGAGTTTATGCGATAGACGGTGAAATATGGTACTCAGTTGTTAGTTCGAGGATGAATCAACTCCATTAGTTCAAGTATGCACAAATCTGTTAGCTCCACCAACGGTTCATGATCTTAAAGATTTGTAACGGCAAAAGTAATAACTTAAGAATAAGATAAGGTAGTTCCAAGTGAGGACTTAAGATTATGCTGAGTAGTAAGGCACGATTGTGTTTCTAGACCCTTTTAACGGATTCTGGCGATTTTCGGGTTCGAGTTCATACTCGTGTCATATTGGATACCATTAAGCCCACTCATTTATAATTCATTATTTGCATAAAGAAGCGTCCCAATTTATGTAAATAATGAATTGATAAACTTATGGTTCGACGATTTACAATTTATTTATTTAAATGAAGAGGCATCCCAATCCTTTAAATTAAGAGATTGTAAATCATCCTACTTAATAATTTCCGATGCAATACGCGTACTCACATAACCTTCGAGGTGGTGAATAACATATCGATGCAGGTGCTCTAATGAGTATGGGACGAGTGTTTAAATCTCGTCTTCGGAGACGGGGAATAAAACAATCAGGAGAAATCGACATCGTGTTCAAAATGGTTGATGAGCACACGGTTAAAGTAATTAAGGTAAAGGTCTTTATGAATGAGTAAACATAGCAATAATCATATCAATCCTTGTATTACAAGTCCCGCCCGTACAAGACTTGTAATACTTAGATTCATACATAATTCTATGTAAACAAAATTGTGACGGTTTTCGTGTGATACGATATTGTATAAAGTTATGAGAAAAAAAATATTCTTTGAGGACCAGTGTTAACTTATCAATGTCTTGAGAAGAAGCTGAGACCATTGTGGCAAACTCACAATGTTAAGATGGTAAATGAGACCATTGTGCAACTCACAATGTCTGAGGTATAATAGAGACCATTGTGCAACTCACAATGCCTTAAGAAATGTTCTAGTATTTATATAATTAACTCTTATATAAATAAACGTACGATATACGCAAAAGGGATGCAAGCATATATATTATCAATGTATGTCATGTAAGCACTCAATGTAACAAGTAATGTAAGCAAGTAAGCAAGTAGTGTGTATGCACTTTGAAAATGTTTGATGTGATGCAATGTTTGTGAAAAACGGTTATAGTCTAGGTAATTATGCAACCTTGTTTCTTATAGCCAGTGCTCTAGATACCAATTGTAACACCTCCAAAAAATATGTGTGAAGCGGGAAATATGTTCCGGGAGAGTACTTCATAATTACAACATCACAAGATACAGATAAGACCTTAAATGTGTCGTTTGAAAAGTAATCTCATTGATTTTCTTGAAATTGATATAAGATTTGTCCCATAATTGCATCACAATGAAAATCTTGAAAGGGATACAACGAGATTTGATCATTTGCATGTAAGTAAAAATTCATAGATGAAATCTTTTCAAATTTAGACTCCAATGCACATCAAGTAAGCCAAGCATCTAATTCACCTGAGAAAAACATGCTTAAAAGTGTCAACATAAAGTTGGTGAGTTCATAGATTTTTGTAAGTATAAATGCAATTGTTGAAATCAAAAGATTTATAAAGTATGCATGACCATTTCAATCCTTATAATAGTCACCAAATTGTACGTATGAAAGTTAGACCGCAATTGTTCAAAGTATGCATGATAATTAAGACTATCAAGAAATGTTTCAAGTATGTATTGCCCAATGAGTGATTACGCTTACTCTAAGTTTATGAATCTGATGCACTATGTACCCATCATAGGTGTCCCCTCCAAGAATACCCGGGCAGTAATGAAAACCATATGTACCCACATCAAGTGTCCCCTCCAAGAACTCCCGGGCAATAATGAATATGTACCCCTCGCAGGTGTCCCTTCCAAGAACACCCAGGCAGTAATGAATATGTACCCCTCGCAGGTGTCCCCTCCAAGAACACCCGGGCATTTACTTGTAGTTATCCGTTCAATCCGCTTAAGCTAATCTGTAATCATTTCAAAAGTAAAGTATGTATTTGTGACCAAAAATGAAGTCAAGTAATGTATCTCATAGCGAGCTATGTAAATGAGTGTGTTCTTACCCCAAAAATGCATTTTCAAACAAGCATGTTCTTACCCCAAAAATATATGTAAAACAAGTAAAACATGGGGCTATAAACTCACATTGATGTTGAAGAACGATTGGCAGAATTGCATATATAAAGCACAACACAAACGGAAATCAGAACGGCTCGACCAAGAAGTTGAGGTTTATCTTAACGGTTATATCCTACTAGCCTAGGATAATATATTTGGGTTTTCCATAGAATGAGGTACATCAAACACGACACGTTGTTAAAGATTTAGATTTAAAGTTGTATAGTTGGAGGTTTGGTTAAATAAATACATCAAAAGTAATACCCAAGGTGTTGTAATATATTCCGTATTATATATTAGATAATGATAAATGTTCGAGTATATAATTCTTAATGGTGGAAATTTATATAACCAGATACACAAACAAAAAGAATAATCGAAGCGGTGAATTACTACGCGACATTGTGTTACATCTAAGGTGAAATTAAAAATAACAATGGTCCAATTATATATACTTCCGAGTGGAGTATTATATAAGATAGAATTATATAAATAAAAGAAACTAAATAATTCGACACGCGCCCGAATATCCCCAAATGATTAAATAGAATGTTTCTTTATAAAAATAAACGCACGTTTAAAATTGCAGATTAGATATATGAAATCTCTAAAATTATAGCTTACGTTTGATTACCGGTTCTTCACGATTAATTATTCGTAGGATTGAATTCGATTCTTTTAAGATAATAAGTAAAGTAGAGTGGGTAAAAAGATTTACTATAAAAAAAAAGTGTAGCGTTTTACTAAAAATCGCGGCATGACAATGTTCGTTTATTTTAACGTTTCATATTAACAGAAAGTTAATTAGTTTTCCTCAATTAAAGATCGTTGTTGCAAACCTCAACACCCCCCTTAAGGTTATTATCCCTAATCCAAACACTCCCAAATCGTTTTTAAACACCAAAACATAATAATACACATCACATTTATTTTAAACCCATTAAACCACATATTAGATCGGTTTGATATTTATAAAAATCTTATGATATTTTTAATGTCGATTATGTACTATTTTATAACACGAACCCTTACGGCTGCTGCCAATACAAAACACCTTTTCTGTGTTTCTGTATCCCTAATGGCCTCATGCTGTTTTAACATAATCAACCAAGACCTATGCTGTCAAACCAAAACGACCCTTCGTTTATATTAAAACCAAACACCTTAATCTGTTATAACCTAACCAAACACACCCTTTGTATTTAATAAAACATCAAAACCAATACAGCCCCTTATGGCTGTTTAAACTGCTAACCCAAACGCTACCCTTAATCTGGTACTTATGAAACCAAACGCACTTAATATGGTTCTGCTAACCAAACGCACCTTAGGTGACTTCTCTTAGGCCAACACACCTTATGGTGCTGTTATAACAACCAATATGCACCCTTTTGGTAGTATACAAAATGGTAATGCACCTTGGTGCTTGAAAAACGAAGCAACCTTTGGTGCTAGTTTTACAATACCCAACGGCACCCTTGTGGGTGGTCTAGAAAGAAACAAACGCGCACCCTTGTGGTGGTTTGTGACGGTGATGGTAGGATGCGGCTGGCGTATGGCTGTTGGTGATGGAGTGTGGCCTCGGGGTGGAGTGGCGGTGATGGAGGTGACGGTGAGTGGTGTTTGTTGGACCGTGTAAGGTGGCGTATAGATGGCGTTTGGAGATCCATGTTGGTTGCGATTGATGTTGATGTGGGTACCGGCGGGTGAGGAGATGATAGAGAGGATGACGTGGGAGATGGTGGAGAGGGAGGCGGTAATGTAGAGATGGTGTGACTACGGTGGTGTGGCAGCGAGGACATGGTGGTGTGTGTCGGTGTGGTGGCTGGAGCATGGCCAGAGTGGCCGTGGCTGCCGGAAAAAGTGAGAGAATAAGATGGGGGCTAGGGTTACCATAAAAATGAAATGAAACCCTACATACTTTAGTATATATACTCATAAGTATGAAAAAAAAACGAGACAAGTTTATAATAGTGTGAGGTTGGTGTTGTAAATATTACCACAAGGACCATAAGTGTAAAATTTGTTAATTAATGGTTCGGGACTCGTTTGGGCTAGATAACAGATGATTTAAAACACGAAAGTTGCGCCATTGTTTTCCAATTCATTTTTCCCATGAAAACGAGTATTCACTCGAATATTATTTCATAAATGTTTTATAAACTCAATTAAAAATGTTTGTGATTTATTGTGTAGTTATCGGGTAAGTTTCGTTCGTAAAGTCAAACTTTAAGTTAAATGTTCGCGTTTTCAACAAACGTTTTTCACTAAAATGTTAAATAATTTAGTAATTATTTTTATTTAAATAAATTTTGATAATTAAATATAAATTAAATTTTTTTTTGTCGGTACGCGTTGTTCTCGTTTTTAAAATTTTGCGAGGGTATTTCAGTCATTTTCTGCATGTTTTCGGGTCTCGGGCAAAACTAAAAAGTTGTCCGGAATGTCGTTTTACATCAAACTGCTTTAGAGTCCGAGTCATGAAAACATGATTTAGCGGGTCGTTTTTGATAGGTCAACTTAGGAATAACATATATCTTCTCGTTTTCAAGTCAAATAAGTTAAAAATAAATTTGCACATGAGAGATTGTAATTATAAATATGATTTATTTTTAAATATGTCGAAACATTACCGGTTACGCAATAATCGTTTTTATGTGACAATAAAAGACCAAAAGTCAAAAAGTCAAGTCAGACCCAAAAGTCAAAGGGTAAAATAGTCATTTAGAATTTTGGAAAATTGCCGGTTGTACATTATTCATATATATATATATATATATATATATATATAAATAAAGCAAAAATTTGGTTTAAAACGGGGTTGGCGATGTAACTGCAAGGCCCCAGGTAAGATCATTTTCGCATAGAAATCCCCCCACACTTAGAACTGAACATTGGCCTCAATGTTCCAAAATATCGTGTTTTACCCCCACACTTAAGAACAAAAAAGGCAAATGCTTAAAATTCCAAATGTGAAAGGGAAACAATATATATATATATAATATATATATATATAATATATATATATATATATAATTTATATATATATTGATATTTTATATATATATATATATATATATCATCAGAATTGCAATTGTTGGAGATTACCATAGGAAGATTATCTTCATTAAAATTGTTCAAAATATTAGCAATGTCACCCTATGAGTCGTGGGATACCTATCATCAATTTTAGTAAGGAATTGGAATCGTTCTAGGCCGATCTCAGCGATGAGCACTCAAAAAGGTCACTATGTCTTAGAATATCTTGACATCGAATCAGAATTACCTAAAGGTACATCAAACACTCTTGGGCCTAGGACTAGGTCATCGACTAGTAAACGTTCTAGTTCGTCTATGCCCCTAATAGGATTGAAGTCAATTTCCCTATCTCCCGTTGAGAGGGTGTCTAAATGCTCTCCTAAAAGTAAGTCGATATCTATAATAGAATCTCCTAAAATATCAGTACACGGTAAAGGTAGTGTGACTAGCAAAGTGGACTCATCAATAACTGAAGTCAACTCATTGGGGTCCAGACTACTAATGTCCTCAAACTCCTCATCAAAAAACAGATTATCATTACATAAGGTAAAATCATCATTAAAGTCGAAGAGAGGGTTTGAGAAAGTCACATCATAAGATCTAGGTTTTGAATCATCACCTAAAGGCTCATCAGACATTCCTTTGGTTAAACTCGAATTTTTGAGTAAAAGACTAAAAAGTTGCTTAACCAAATGTCTAGGCAAGCCAACTACATCCATGTTCTTTATAAAAAAGTCGACTACATATTCTCCTAAAGGCGAATTGATATCAAAACCTTCTTCCCTAACATCAGTGGTGGGAAATGGTGCATTAACAGGCATATCACACTGTAGGTTCCTAATTTTCACACAAATATAGAACTAGAGAGAGAAATCTATAGAGAGAGATGGAAGGGAGAAACATATAGAAAAACACTCTAAATGTGTATGCAAAAATGATTCAACCAACACCCTCTCCATGTGTGGAGAGGGCTTTTATACAAAGGATAAACCGGGCTTTCCATGGGTTTGCCATGAGCTTTCTATGCTTTGACCCGGTTAGCTTACTAAATAATACATAAAATTGTCTAACTATTACAAAGGCTCATGAGATCGATAACGATCGTCACTTCACTAAAAACTGAATTGCTAATAATCTCCCCCTAAGGGATGATCGTTGAGATCTCATAAATGATCAACACTATCTATATTACTATACAATCTCCCCTTAAGGGTTGTGATCATAAAGATCTCTCCTGTGTGACCTTGTCACTATTCGTTGAAGCTTCTTGTCTTGATCTTGGATGTCTTTTTGTGTATAGTTGATCTTTTGTCTCGATCTTTATGTAGTGATCTTTGAACTTATGGCTTGAGCATTGTTTCTTTAGAATTGTCTTTGTATGTGGTCTTGATCTTCTTGAGATCATCAGCCAAATTTTAATCTCTTCTCATCTTGTGATTTTCGACCCATATTGTGTGCATGTGGACATGTGGGCGATATGCTCATACTTGTTGCAATCTTGAAAGCTGGATTATTCTTTGGGTCTTGAAGTTCTTTTAACTTTATACACTATGATACATTCTTGTTGGTCTTTTGGATGTGTTCGGATGGAGGATGTGCATGCGGTTATAAATGATTCACTGGATGAGGTATATCCATCTCATCTTTACTTGCCTTTAATAATAGTTAGCAATAAAGCTTGTGTGGACGATATTGCTATGTCATTCACCCGAGTTTGGTTGGATTAACCTCCGGATCTGTGAGGACCGACCTGTGATCAGGTAGATTCAACTTAAGAAGATCTCCTTGAATAGGATTTCCAGTTCTAAGTGTAGATCTCTTAATATATTAAATCTGAAATCACATTACTTGCTTGTTCTTTTTATCAGAACGTCTCAAAGCAGACAACACAATAAGAGTGAATCGGCAAGTTACTATCTCACCGATTGAAATAAAATTTGATTTGAAAATCAATCAACGTGTCACTTGAGAAAGTGTTTTTGTAACACATCGAGAGTTTTATGGTTTTATCAATTATTCATCAATTGTCAATTCATAAAACTAGACGATTCGTTATCCAGTGTCACAGTAGACCCATTAAGGACTCTCACAAGTCACCTACCATGAGCTTGTTTGATGTTGGCTCAAGCAGGATTTCCATCTTCATTGTGAATACTTAATATCACTCAGATGTTTGAAATACTACACATGGATAATACGTAGGGTCTCTTATGATTAATCTTGTTTTTAAATTGTGGTGAAAGACAAGTATTACATGAAATAGATGTTCTAATTTAATTTGATTGGATTCTGGGCTCTAGGACTCAATTCATGATTTTTGGTTTTTGTGACGGAGCTGGTAGCTGACTGCCATTTTAGAAATGCATTTTTTAAATATTCGATTGATTAAAGGATAAGGTATTTAAAAACCAAGTATTACTCTTACAATCTTCGAGAGTAAATTTGTATGCATATTTACCATGTTATTCTTCTCATTTTCATGATTCATACTTAATGGTGCTTTAAATGTATGCTTAGAGTTTTGATAAACCTTGAACAACTTTGTGTATAAAGAAACTTTATTTCACATTTGAATAAAAAACATATACTTTGTAATGACGGATAATTTATTAAGTGTTATTTCCTCTTATTGGATTACCGCTCATTTCTTTTTATTCGCTATTCACTCTATAAAATCTTCACGTTGTTTGTAATTCGTTAACCATTACTTAATTTTTCACTTGGATACTCACAAAGCGAGCTCGCCTATCAGGCGGGCTTTGCAACTAGTAATTTTATATAATACATGGCATGATGATTAAGTTTTACTATTCTGTCATTTCTTATAGAAACTTTTATTAAGAGATGTGACACTTATTTTGTTACACTTTAAGCTAATATTAAATTTTATGGATTGGCTTAAGTTTTCTTATGGATATAATACATTTGACCATTATGTTTGGTTCAAAACAAAGAATCTCAATCTTGTCATAATTTGCGGACAATTTAATCGATAGTGTTCTACAGTATGTTTTAGAAAGAAATATTACATGACTGCTAACTTGTTTATAAGTTTTGAACAATGAGTTTTGTAGTGTTTTTTCTTTCATAATGATTTAATTAGTAAAGGGCATTATTTGACATGTTTGTAATATATTTTAACATGTCTTGTGACTACTTGATTGTTAAAACTAGTTGTTATGCCCAAAGGAAGGCTACTGGTTAAAACAGTTAAGTGAATGAACGGTCATACTTATGACTACATAATTGTCTAAGTTAGTGTTGGCCCAACGGAAAGAACTTAATCAAAACAATTATGTGAATTAAAGTCATACTAAGTTACGTGTTGGTGTGTTCGAGATTGTGGATCAGACCAACGAATAATCATAATTTTGACCGCCAAACGGTATTTTAGCAAATTAAATAATTAGTTAGCAAATATTTCTGCCCAACGGTGATGTATTTTGCTAATTGATTTTGCATAATTAAATATAGAAGTTATTAATGGGTTGTGTTAGGTCTTGATTATTTTGAATCATACATGATCATCAATGAAAGCTTAGAGAGAATAGTAGAGGAAGGCAAGTATTTAATTTTCAAATATTATAAAATGGAGGGAAAAAGGAAAAGATTATTACAAGGCTTAACCCCCTAATGGTGATTAAGAGGGGTATTTATAGGAGAGGGAAGGAAGCTTCCCTTCCTTTATTTTTCTAATGTTTCACTTCTAGTCCCTAGACTTTGGTAATTATGCTATTTCTTACTTTTAGCATAATAAACCTTATTACAAGCTACATTATTCTTAACAAAATAAAGACTAATGACTAAATATAATAAAACCACAGAATCGACACTTTTCTTGAACCTAACAATCTCCCCCTAAGGGTCGATTATTCTGGGCGTTCCCTTCGTGGTCCAAGTGGTCTTCCATTCACATACATCTCCCATCTTCTCATCTGGTTGCGATACTTCAATCTCACTTCAATTTCTTCTTCAAACAATTTCAAATACTCAACCTCATCTTCAGTAAGATCTCTTTGTTTATAGCCATACTTAACATCATTATTGTAACTCTTTAGACCTTCTAATACTCTGTTTAGTGTTGCATCACAAAACTTATGAATCTCTGAATGTCTCATCACCCTTTTCTCTTTCTTGCTATTCTTGTATATTATTCCATGCACGGACTCATAGATGATGGAGAGCATTTTGTGCTTTTCAATTCCTAGGAAAGATATTGTTAGTGCAGTAAGATTAACCTTCTGTTGATAGCTTTCTATTCCAAGTTGAAAGTCATGCACTCTCTCCCATATCACTAAGCTTCTAATGAAAATTGATAAAGACCACAACAGACCTATTTCTGCATAATCAGGTACCTTGCCATTCATGATCAGCAAGTAGATATCCTCAATATCATTCTTATTGAGATTCTTGTAATCAGACTCGGTAATTGACACTATGCACTCATTGGCTCTTCTTGCAACTATCTCTGTGATGAACTTGTGTTCATGGCTCAGTTCCCAGTACGTCTTGATAGCTTGAATGATCTTTGAATTCGAATAAACAACTTCCTTTGGTTTTCCAGGCTCTTTCTGCCTCTTTATGTAGAAGATCTTTACATAAGGATTCTTCCAATGTTCAACACCATACCGAGCATAAGGATTAAATTTCTTTACATACTTATTCACCCATCTAGAAGACCGTTCTTCGATATCAACATTATTGAAAATAATTGCAGGAAACTTGTGAAGTGACAACACTATCTTCTCAGGCCCTGAATTTCCTTTCTTCAAATACAAAAGATCTTGATTTATCAGAGACAATGCTGGAGCTTAAGGATCTCTTTGACAACTATGAACTAAAGGTGTGGTCTTTCATGGATGTGAAGATGCAAGAATTTCCTTTCTGCTTTCCCAAACAATGTTACTTTTCAAGAAATTCTTCATCTGATCAATATGATATTGATGCTCATCTCCTGAAGTACATCTTTGTCTCAACATTTCATCAATATTTTTTTTAGCTCAGCCTCATTAATAGTCAGTGACACTTCTTCCATAATGTCTTGTGATACTTGCTTCGTCGGTATTTCATCATCATCTGAAGCATACGACTCAATCTAAAAATCATAATCATCAACTTGCTCTTGATTACCTAAAGATGATGGATTTTTTCACTTTTATTAACCTGTCTAGACGACTCTCCAGTTATATGTGATTCGTACTCGGATGTCTTCTATCGCTTTGCACTATTATCTCCCTCAGGAGGAGTATCATCATTAGGGTCGTCCTAATCTCTTGGGCGAACGGCAGAAGTTCTACAAGTAGTTTGAGGTACCTGAAGTGTCTCAAATTTCATCTGAAGTGCCAGCCATATTGCTATGTCTTGTTGCTGCAACTGAGGATTGTTTTTCATTGATAGATACAGTTGATATTGTTGTTCAGGAACATATGTTGTTTGTGGTTGAGCTGGATGAACATGAAGAATATGTCCAGACATATAATTTCTTACGGACGCATCAACCAGAGAAGGAATGTGATTATCAATTGCTTGTTGAATCTGTGATGAAATTTCAGCCTGTAATCTCCCACGCTCCTGTAACATGGCTTTAGCAATCATCTTATCAGTCTCTTCTTTATTCTGTTGCCTTTCCAAAAGCAGCCCTTTTGCAACATACACTGGAACTTGAACTTTAACCTGCTCAGGAACTTGCTTCTCTACTTGCTCCTTGATATGCTTATCTACCATCGTGGGTAGAGATTCAACCATTACTTCCTGGAGATGATCAGCAAGAGTATCAAATGACTTCCTTGACAAGAACTTTGCTTTCAGATGTTCAAACAAATATCCATAACGTCCCTGTAACTCCTGAAAGAAACTCTTGTAACGTTTGAAACGAGCAGGTTTGGCTTTGAATAATGATAGAAGTCGGTTTGTGGTAGATAACTTGGTGTTGAGTGAACTTGATGATGGTGTAGGTGTAGTATCAGTTTCCGTCAATTCTTGGAGTTTCTTAGTATCCGAAGATACGAGATCAGTATGAATCCTAGGAGATCTAATTGGTGTGGGGCGAATGAATTATGATTGTTGTCATTTGCTTGAGGTAGATGAAAGATTGTTCTGAAGTCATCCAGTGTAAGAGAAAGTTCTTTCTTGTCCAACATAAACCTGAGCCTATACTTTGAACCATCTTCCTTCAAAGTATGCCAGAACTGTGCCATATATATCCATGGTACGGAGGAAGAAGCTGCAATGTTGAATCTTAATGGATGATTCTTAATGATGTTTGTCAGAATTTTGCTTTCCGATGGGCATTGCACATGTTCAAGATCAACTTTCTTGTTAGCATCCATAAGATCATATCGTTTGTTCGGAGGACACAGTTCGTCTAGATGAACATCAGTTGCATGTTGTTGTTGTGCCATGATGATTACTGAATGAATAAAATGGAGATGTTAGGTAACAAATAATTCTTTTGACATTTTTGTCTTTTTCCACTCTGTCTGTTTTATATGTTCTGGCAATTCTTTTTGAACATATTTTGGATCAGTTTCTTTCTCATGTGCTCGTTCTTGCTTTTTCTAGCACATGCCATACGCTTTATTCGAATTATTCTTTTGATTTATCATTTTTGTGTGTTCTGGCAATTCTTTTTCGAACACACTTTTGATTTGCTTTTTCGCGTATGGATTTTGCTCTCTCTTTCTGTTTTTAGAATATCCTCACCAGAAATTCTTTGTGACATGATACTCTTTCAAGAATGATGAAGATTTCTCTTTTGATTTTAATCAAGACTCTTTTACTAAACATAAAGTGTTATCATTCAACTCTTAAATTGTTTTGTGAAAGAGTATCATTTTAACACAAAAACAGATTTTGAGAACTTTTTCCAGAAATCTTTTGACAAAAACTTTCTTTATAATGATAACATAGAATCATATAATCACAAACCCACAATTGAATGGACACTAAGACACTCACTCCTCATTCTGTTCATTGCAGAAAACGGCCGAAACCGGACATGTCTTAGTCCACTTAAACAATTGAGATTTGGATTTTCAGATTCAAGTTAAAAAACTTTTCACTTTCACTTTTTGTCATGATTTATAAACAATGAAGACAAACATATCTAATTCAATAATTGAATGGACACTAAGTCACTCACTCCTCATTTTTTCATTGCAGAAAACGGCAAAACGACATGACTTAGTCACTTAAAATTACGATGATATATATGACCCACAGAGGTTGAATTTATATGGAAACTTGATTTCTTTCTTTAATAATGATTTTTTCACCACAATATTGAAACTGATCTTTTTGTTCCACAGACATTCAAGCATTAATCATCATAAGCATTAATCATTAAAATTATTTCTTTCGCAAAACAACTTCACGTTTCCACAAACGTATTTCTACTGAATTTTGACTTTTTGACACCACCGAGTTTGACTTTTTGACCCTTCCGAGTTTGACTATTACTGAATTTCACAAATTAGATAAACCATGATTCATTTTAACTTATGTAGAAACCAAACTCGATTCGTTTTATGTTCTATTATCATTTTCAGACTCCAAACAGTTAGACAAACAATCAAACTCGATAATAATCAAACTCGATGAACACCATATACTTCTGAATTTCAAATTCAGCGACTAGTTAACCATTCCTAAGCTATTTATCACTTATTTTTCCATAAACATAGTTTCTTATCGTCCTTGATTTCAGTCTTGTTGCATACACTCAATAAAACATAAACTCAGTAGCCTAAACTCTATAAAACACAAACTCGATAATCCAAAATATTACCGAGTTTAAACTCGATAATCCAAACTCGTGTATTATTCGAACCACAAATCATATCCACTTACGTTTGAGTACGAAAAGTAATTGTTTATTGTTGTCAATGAAACCTCGAAAGATTGTCGTTGATTTTCTACTCAAACTCGATAGTATGACTCGGTAAAAGAAAAGTGAAATGGAAAAATCTTTCTTCTTTTATAGCCACGAAAAAGATTAGAATTACATTTCCGTCCCTTTTGTTTAATAATTCTGATTTTGATTTTGCTGATTTCTAGTGAAAAAAACCCACCCCTCGAGTATGAAGTCATTTCAAAAATTTGTTCACCATTATCAAAACTCCCCCTTGGAATGAAATCATACTAAGCTCGTAGTCCAAAAATGAAGATGTTTGAGTTTAAAATAAAAACTCCCCCTTGAAAATATAGCATTTTTCAAATTCAGTTTATTTGAGAGATCATTGTTTTTATTTTATCTTCGAAATGATGTATATGTTGATTGAAATATAATTTTTTATATGAAATATGTGAAAATCTTTTTGTATTTTTGATATTTTCAATTTTTCTTTTGTTTTTTGAAATTATATTTACATGTTTTGATGTATGATCTTTTCAAGAAGATAACTTTGTCAGGCTTTCCAATTGTGATGGAGTCATACGTCTCATACCAATGCGATGAAATAGATACTCAAAGCCGTTCTTTTGAAGAAGCTTAGTAAATAGATCCGCAAGTTGGAGTCTGTCCGACATCAGTAAATTTCCACAGTACACTTTCAACATGTTCTTTTTAATATGATACCGGATGTCTGTGTTTTGTCTTAGAATGTTGTGACTAGGTTGATGAGATGCAAATGGCACTCTTGGAATTACAGTACATCGGAATCCGATTGTACTTGTATCCATAGTCAAGCAGTTGAGTTCGCATCCAAATAACTTGTGCACATCATGCAGACAAGGAAACATATCCAGCCTCAACAGTAGACATCATAGTACAATCTTGTTTCTTTGAACTCCAACTCACGAGTTTTCCACCTAGAAATTGCAATCCTCCTGATGTGCTTTTACAATCATCTTTACATCCTGCATGGTCCGTATCTGAATATGTAATTAGTTCAAATCCGAAATCCTTCGGATACCATAGGCCCATGTTATAGGACTGTCTCAGGTACCGAAAGATCTGTTTAACCTCTTTGAGGTGTTTGGACAGTAGAAGTGCTTGATAACGAGCACATACAAAAGTAGCAAAAGCAATGTCTGGACGACTGGTTGTTAGGTACATAAGCCCTCCTATCATACGACGATAAGTCGTTTGATCAGTAGGAGTGCCTTGTAAATCAGCATCCAGCCTCTCAGTTGCCATAGGTGTACTCATTGAGACACATTCATCTAGACCATGTTTCTTTAACATACTCAATTGCATATTGTGACTGACTTATGAATATGGTCACAGGGAGATTGATTACTTTTAAGTTCAAGAAAGAACTTTTAGTTCAACCATCTTCGACATTTCAAATTATTTTTCATTAGGTTTGCAAAACGTTTTGAAAAATCTGAATTTGTTGAACCAAAAATAATGCCATCAACATATACTTGAACAAGTAATATGTCTTCCCTGTGACGTCGTGTGAACAAAGTCGGGTCAATAATAGCTTTAGTGAACCCATATTCAATTAGAAAAGAAGACAATTTGCCATACCATGCATGAGGTGCTTGCTTAAGACCGTATAGAGCTTTTTTTCTACCATGTAGAGTGATCTTGGATAAATTTGGTCTC
Source organism: Tanacetum coccineum (assembly GCA_026074375.1). NCBI lineage: Eukaryota > Viridiplantae > Streptophyta > Magnoliopsida > Asterales > Asteraceae > Tanacetum > Tanacetum coccineum. The sequence goes on along the minus strand of BQNB010003715.1, from coordinate 73,527 downwards.
ATTAATCCCTTTAGGTTGGCTGACATAGACTTCTTCTTTCAAAGGACCATTGAGAAAAGCTGTTTTGACATCCATTTGAAAGATTGTGATATTCTTATGAGCAGCATAAGCAATAAACATCCGAACAGCCTCAAGTCGAGCAACAGGAGCAAATGACTCTTCAAAATCAATGCCTTCTTCCTGCTTGTATCCTTTAGCCACAAGACGATTTTTGTTTCAAACTACAATATTCTTTGCATCACACTTGTTCTTCCAAAGCCATTTAAGAGCAATAACATTCTTTCCTTCTGGTCGTGGAACGAGTTCCCAAACTTGAAGTCTCTCAAATTGATTCAACTCATCTTGCATGGACTCAATCTAACTGTGGTCTACCATAGCTTCTTTGATATTCTTTGGTTCTAATATTAACTGACGATTAATGCATACTTGAATACCTAGATCTGTGTATAGCCGTTGGCGAGTTCATGTAGGTTTGGATGGGTCACCAATAACTTGGTCTAGAGGATGATCTTTTGTCCAATTGTGTGTGGGGTGTTGTACTTGGTCGTAATTCTGCAAATTTTAATGATTCTATAGAGCGTTGTAGATGACTCAATTTACTCTCGACTTGGAGGAGTATATGAAAACAAAGATTGTGAATGCATCAGAATGAGCAGATTATCTGATGAATTCATCAGCCTCTGTTAAAGAGATTGGAGAGGTTTGTTCATCAGATGTAGTCACAATGGGAGAAGCCTCATGTTCGTCAATAATAATTAAAGATGTAGAAGGTGAGTCTTCATGAATTTGAGTCGGTTGTACAGCAAAATTGATGGGTGTATCAGAAAACGTCTTCTCAAAATATTCTTCAAACATTAGACCGAACAAATTATCCAAATCCTCTTTTGATGGAGTATTCATTTCATCACGTTGATGAATTATGGATTTATGTTCGTTAAAGTCGGGTTCTAAAATTATCGTGTTCTGAAACCATGCATCAAACTTGACATTTTTGGTTTCAAAATCTTTTTAGTGCGTTTATTATAGATTCGAAACCCTCTTGATTTTCCGAAACAATAAGCCCCCCCAATGTTTGCTTGTGGTTTCATTTTTCTAAGAATTGTTCTCGGTAATTTGTTGGATCACACAGAACAACACATGTAAATTATTCAACATTTGGCTTTCTGCCTCGTAATAACTCATAGGTGTTTGTTATGTGTGTTGAATTGATTGTCCAATTTTGAGTAAAACAGAGGTAAGCCCACTGCTTCAGCCCAAAGAAATTCAGGTAGCGAGAAAAGATAAGCATCGTACGAGCTTGCTTCAAAAGAGTTCTATTACGTCTTTAACCTACTCATTTTGCTGAGGCCGTTCGAGCAGTTGAAAATTGTTGAATGATGCCTACTATTTTCATATGACCTTTAGTGTTGATTTTGAAATCAGTACATATGTCTGTTAAGAATCTTGCAAACTTTGGCTTTATAATTCAGTTTGAGCTTAGCTTTGAAACTTCTTTATCATCCTCTGGAGTTTTCTTGTTTCGAATGAAGAAAGTAAAACCTTGTATATCGAGAACTTATCATCCCGATCACAAGAATATACTTCTTTCCATTTATTGAAGCTACCCGCATTGGACCGCATAAATCCATATGAAGTAATTCCAATGTGGAGTGATCACTTGGAACCAAGGTTGTCAAAATCGCGATCCTGATCGTAGGATCGTACGATCCTACGATCCCACACACAAAAAACGATCAGGATCGTAACAAGATCGCAATTCAAGTAGGATCGTAGGATCGTAGATAGGATCGTAGGATCGGATCGGATCGCGTAGGATCGTAGAATAGCCTTATTTTGGACTTTTGGTAATTTAGGCTAAGGTTTATAAATTTTCATCAAGACGGTTTCATATTTTTTTCTATCCATAATCGTTTAACGATTGAAACATGAAGTAGGTGCACGTATGTAGTTTTTTTTATCCAAATCTTCATTTATCGATTGAAACATGAATGAACTTTGTGCAAGTATGTATTATAATATATCTAATGTTCTATTACCATGGTACTTGAACATATAACTTTTTTTCTTTTATCATCCATTTAGATTCGTTTATCATATAAGGGGGAATTTCATATATACCCAATAAAATTTGAAAAATTAAATATTTCTTCAAAACACAGTTACAATGCTTGATGAAAAGGCTATTTAAAGATTGTTTGGATAAAAAATATAAATATTAAAGTGGGTTTTGAGGTTTATGTAAATGCTTCATCATATAAATACTATATAAAAACATATATAAATATAAAAAAATAACCTTATACAAAATATATATATGTTTTCATAGGATCTTTCGATCCCGATCCGATCCTACGATTACGATCTTGCAAAGCTGAAAACGATCCTAAGTAAGATCCTGATCCTGACAACCTTGCTTGGAATTAATTTGGTGATATGAGAAGCTTTTTGCTTTTTCCTCTTTCCAAGCAGATAACAAGGTGATCTTTTCCATATTTAAATTGGAAGACCATAAACCAAGTCAAGTCTGGTTATAGTCGTTTTGTGTGCCAAAATTAAGATGTAAGTCTGCGGTGCCATAAAACCTTGGACTTTGTGAAGTTTTTCTTAGACATTAGACAAAACGGGTGAAGAAGCAGCCATGTCAGAAATGGAGATAGTATATAAATTTGATTTCACAATCGACTATAAGAATTTCTTATCCTTCAAGTATTACGCAAGTAAACATGTCTTAGACGAAACATTCTAAATCGCCATCACAAAATTGTCCAACGCTAAAGAGATTATGTCCAAGGCCTTCAACATAATATTACATGACAAATGTGGATTATTGGCCTGTATATAATCACATAGCCTGTTATTGCTATAAAATTAGCATTTTCAAAAGCTGAACGCTGCACCATGTATTTCTCAATGAAATTTTTCGCTGTGATCGATTCACCGTCATATGCATTTGATCAACTAACTATAAACAATCAAATAACAATCTGAACTACCTGCAACACAAGAAGAAATAGCACATGGACAAGTGGCAATTTGACTACCCATTTCTTAACAGAAACCGATTGGTTATTTTGACCATTTGGGTTTGTGTTAACAGGAGACCAAACAACATTTGGTTTTGATTCAAACCATTTTTTCCAGATTCGACTAGTTCGAATCTTGTTCTTCATGTATGTGCTTAAAGACTTATCTCGTACATTTCTTCTGTTTGAACTAGAAACCTTATCGTTATCTTTTGAGGTGCTTCCGACATCAATCTTAGGTTTGGAGACTATATGAGTAGTATCTAAAGACTTAGATAGTTTTCGTCCTTAGAAAACCTAGTCTTGCGAACTACATAAGTAGTATCATAAGATTTTGATGTTCTAGATTTAGTGGATAATGGTCTATGAACATTCGAACGCACATTCAATTTATAATTTGCAAAACAATTATCATGACATGGAATAAGCACATTTTGCATACAAGAAACACATAACAAAGTTTTCGCTTTAGTGCGTTTGCTCACTTCAACATCATTTACTTTCTCTTTGTTTGAGATAACATTTCAGATGTGATTTTGTTTGCTTATCTTCTTAACCTTAACTGCTACTTTCTTTGCTGGCTTTTTAGAGTTAGCTAAGACACTATTCTTGACATGTGAATCTCTATTCATTGGTCTTCTAACACTAGATGCAGCATTCATTCCTGTAGAAGATAAATCATGCTTAGCCTCGTTTGTTTGTGATTCATGTGTTGTGACAACTTTGTACATTCCAGGTGCTATGACATTCTTGTTTGAATTTACCCCTCTTTGTTTGGTAGGTGAAGTCTGTAAAGTGACTGGTTTTGACACGACATGGTTTTCTTCTGATTTTTGAACATCCGTTTTTTTTAATAGCATGTTTGTGTAATGGTGTGACACAAAGAAGAGGTTGAGAACCATTTGTCTTGTCAAACTTAGTATTTACAGACTTACCTTTTTCAACATTTGCCAGTCTAGTTTTTAACTCAGATATGGTAATCAAAAGATTCTGATTCTCAGCACGAATAGCACCATATGCATATGTTTTCTCAGAGACATGAGCAATTAATTCGTCCATTTTCGTTTGAGTTTGAGACCGTGTCTTTTTTATTGAATTAAAAAGCTTTTGATATTCTAATTTGACATTGTCACGTTCTTTTATCAAAGATTGCACTATAAAATCCAAAGACACGTTCTCTTCTTTATGTTTTTCCATTTTTGAGATCCAAGAATAATCAAGAGGATTTATGTTTTTATTCTTAAAACTTGAATCCCATTTCTGTTTTTCTTTTTCATGTTGTAACTTTAATTCAAAATCAACCCTTTGTTTTTCACACCTTTGAACATTTTTTTTAAGAATTTTTATTTTTGCTTGCAAATCCTCTTGAATCTTGATGGATTTGTTTTTAAGTTGTTCAATTTCAGCATAGAGTGAATTGTTTACACATTCATGATTTAACAACACACTTAATTCAACTTCATGCTTAAGAGAGACTTCCAAAAGTTGATCTTTCAAAAAATCATTTTGCTTCTCTAGTTCACAAAGTTCACTTTCTGTAGACTCAAAAACATCTTTCATCTCTTTTATATCCCTCTGAAATAGTGTCTTAAAGAATTCAAAATAGAACTGCAACTCGTTGACAATTGGTTTGAGTTGATCTTGACAAAAATCATTGAGTTGTATTTCTTCAGGTGACGTATAAAAAATGCTTGCTCTTTATAGTTCTTTTGAATTAATTATGAAAACCTTTGAAAACAATTTTTTATCTTATCTAACTCAATGATCAAAGGTGACTCACTCGAAATTGATACCGGGATAGAAGGAGTTGCATTTAAATTCTTGTCAGAAGGAATAAAAGAAGATGGAAAATATTTTTGCTCAGCAGAAAGTTCTTTTTGAGGAACAAAGTCTTTATAGAGAGCATTTATTTGTGCATAATCAATTGTCCAACAATTCTGTTTATTTGCAACAGCAATTGGATCATTCATTTTTTCGTACACTTTTTGTTGACTTTTAGAAGCATCATAGAGTGTCCTCGTATCTTAATCATCAAAGAAATCTCTGAATTACCTAAACTAGAAGCAAGATATAACTTTGGACATTGTGAAATTGCTTGCTTGAGTGTATAAGGATTTGGGTACCCCAAACCATGTTTTAATTGCTGATCATACACAGACAATGGCTTTGGTCCAAGCATAAACATTCCTTGTAAGGAAATTGCCAAGTTTCAATATTAGATCAACATTTCTGTTTTAGTTTTGGCCTCAAGATTTAGAACGTGTCAGAATATTTATCCTCATTTTCACTCATTTGTCTTTTTAAAATTGAATGAGTCTTTTGAAGTTCCTCATTTTGCCGTTTGTAATCTTTGACATCGAAATCTAATTTATCTCGTTGTTTTCTAGATCTCGAATAATATCTCGATCACGAATAAATTGAGACTGGGCTTGTTGACTCAAATGTTTTGCTCGTTTATCGGCCTCAAGAAAATTCGTTGAGATATTATTATCTTGCGTTTTATGTTTCCGAACCGAAACCCTTTCCTTATACAACTCAAGCTGACTAGTCAAAGTCGTGTTTTGTTTTTGAACTTTTTGAGCAAATATTTGTTGTTTTTTAGCTTCCTGATATGCATTTCTAGCTAATTGCTCTAACGCACATAGATCAGGAACATGTGTATCTTTTTCAATACTGCCACTATTAACATTCCTATTAGGTGAATCAAAAATAATATCGCTATCAATTTGATCATCACCAATAGTACTGTTAATAATTTTAGTATGAGTTGGATACATTTGTTCTTCATTTTCAGTGTTGGATGAAGATTGTACCTCACTTATAAATGCAGAATCATAGCTTGGCCCAGCATCAGAAGTGTTATCAGCTGGTTGAATTCTGGCCATTAAGCATATGTTTGCACTGAGTTCTTCAATTTCTTTAAACCTTGAAGACGCTCAGACAAGAGAAATCATTCTTTTCATCGGTAAGAATTACTCCTGCTTCATCCTGTTTTGCTAACAACATTTGTTTTTTTTTTTTTCTTCCATGGAAGTATTTCGAGTCCCGAACTCTTGGCTTTGGATAATTCCTAGCATAATGTCCTTTTCCACTACAGTTGTAGCATTAGACGTGAAGTGTTTCTGTAAGACGAGTTCGAGGAGTCCTTTGAACATTTCGGTCTCATTTGGAGCTATTAGATCCCTCTTACGATTTCCTCCTGAACATTAAGCTCGTCTATTATATCTTCCCTGCATTACCAAGAGTTACCCCCTCTCCCCCGCATGCTTGATGAGTCACCCTGTCTCCGTGAAAGATTGCTTGGTTTTGATATTGGATTGAAGAGTACGGAAGACGATTATTTGTTAGAGTAGAAAAATTTTAAGTAATAGCTCAAGCAATTAACAACATTGCAGATGTTAGAGGATCTTCAGGATTGGTGTGAACATCATCCTGCTGGTATTCATCTTCATAATCAACCACGGATATGGGATGTGTTACATAATAAGATGATGTGTTTCTGGAAGATGAACCCGTGTGTGCTACAAGAGCCAAAGGATCATGAGATTTTTTTAACTTTATTGCTCTTGAGACATTAACCAGTTTCTCGAAATGCTGAAGGCAATCAAAAAGATCATCAAACGTATCCACTGTCAAACGTTTAGCAAAACGAACTTGGCTAACATATTTCAACTATTCCTGTTGAAAGATATTCAGTAATTGGTGTTAATTGTAACAATTGGGAAACATGCTTTCATTTCTTTCCAAATCGTTCATTAACTGAGCAAATGATTGTAAATGAAAAACAGGTGCTTCCCTGGTTAGCAACAAATGATCAAATTGTTGTAAAATGAGTTTCTCTATCAATTTGTTGTGTATTGTTCCCTCATAAGAGTTCAACTCTTTTTCCACATTGTCCTTGCCGAAGTGCAAGCATCCACGAAATTTAAAGTCATTTGGAATATGAAAGAAGATCGATTCTATGAAGCTCCATCTCAGCATCATAATGCAATAACGCATCTCCTTGTAAATCCTCAGCTGTTTGCAATTTCGGAACTTGGGAGTTGTTAGGAATGAACATCTCAAACTGATAAGGACCTTCATCAAGAGCTTTGTTAAGCCACTTTCGGTTTTCCCACTTTCGATTTATGTATCGTCTAAATCTACTTGCCCACGGTATATAACTACCCATTTCAAGCATGCGATGCTAGTCTCTGAACGCATCAGCAAGGATTGTTGATATGTTTTGTTTGTTGACTTTCTTATGATTCAAAGAATTGATCTTTGTAGACGAAATGTTGTGATATTTGTGAAAAGATTTCCAAACTCGGTACATTTAACAACCCGCAAATTTTCATCAATGTAAATATTCATCTATTAAGTTAGATGCAATGTACTATCTATCTATTATATATGAACCACCTTTTTCAGGGAAATTTTTTGCTTTATTACATTACTTACATTACCAATATCTCAATATGCAACGCAACTTGCATAACTAAAGTTAACGAGCTCACGCAACCTACCTATGGCTATCCTATCTACATATATGTCAAGAAAACATCATAACATGTCAAGTCAATATCTTAATATCATTTTTACAAAGTACACTACTCATATAATGTACCATTTGCAACGTTATATCAAGACAGGCTTTAAACCATTATCGTATACCTCTAAAACCCAAATTCCATGTCAAGTTAATATCTAAAGTGAATGCACAAGCTACTAAAGCACAAGTACAAGTAATATAACATCTTATTTAAATATACTTTCCCTCCAAAATAAGGTACAAGTTCTTTAAAAGCACAATGTACAAGTCATTAAGCATGACATCTAAAATAGCCATTTTACCTCCGTTTTCATTCTAGTTTCTTCACCACCACTTTTGTACAAGCTACTGCACTTAATATAAAATGTATAAACCCTAATTATTCTACTCATAAGCTCTCACACATATTTTTACACTCAAAACCCAAATTCAAAACCCTAAACCCTAAACCGAGCTATTTCTAAAAACCATGGCGTTTCTTTTGTTTTTATCCATTGTAAACCTAAACAATACTCCAATAAGTTGTAATAATAAATTATAACATTATCAAATCACATTCCTCATCATTTCACCATTTTACAACAATGTACAAGAATTAATCTAGAAATACCCTTATCTGATCATAATTTGTACACTTTTGATCCCGTTACTCATTTTTGCCTATTTTAAACTCAAACCACCTATCAAATCTTGATAATAAATCTTAATACAAGTCTTGTAATCATTAATCCATCGTTAGTAAGTATACATGAAATGCAAGCTTAAAAACCCTAATGAGCCCTAATTGAACCCGCATACACCTTTTTCTCATTTTGACCCATTTTAAAGTTCCATATTGCAAACAAGACCCTCAATGACTAAGCACACTCACCCTAACCAGCTTACAAGCACCTCCTTTCATTCCTTAGCCACCAAGTTGGCCACATGGCCTCTCTTTTCTTCTTTCTTACCCGCGGCACCACAAGGACTCAAACAACACTTCAATCTAGTCTCTAGCCTTAGCAACTCATCATGTAGCCTTCCCACATCATCCTCTAGCTGGTACATATGTCCTAACCTTGAGCTCTAAGTCTCCTTGGCCACCAAGGTACTATTCGACTATAAATAGGGCTCATAACCCTTCATTCTAACTCATCCCACTTCTTCTTTCTATAACCCATAATAGCAGCAAATATTTGCTCAAGAAGGTCCTAAGAAGTCTCAAGATCAGAAGTGAAGCAAAAGAAACCAAGAAAAGAAGCCCCAGAGTCGTTATTCTAGGCGTACGAAGCTAAAAGTCCCGATTTCGACCCGTTTCCAAGCTATAAGCTCAAAACTAGGTTCCATAAGCTCACATTCTGTTTTCATACCCTTATAATGTTCATATGATCATGCTTAAACTATTGTTAAAAGCTTTGAACTCAAAAACATATGTGTTTTACCTTTTTGATCCAAACCGAGCTCATGAAACCCTAATTTCATGTTTTTACTTAATCTATAAGCTAAACTTGTAAACTATTGTTATAATCTATTCTAATAAGCTTATCTAACATTATAATAAGTACTTTATTAAGTTTTGAAAGAATTTAAATTAAAAACCTACGCGTTTTCGTTTTAAAACCCTAATTTGACCCGTTTTGATTTCTAGCTTAACGAATCGTTATTTTAAACTTTCGTTATGTTAAAATATCTTATTTTAGCTTATATTAATAAGCTATAACCTGCAAATATCTTTTGGAATGTTAAAAATAGCTTGCATGCAAATTAGGACTAGTTTTGATAATATATAATGCATCGGGGTATAAAATTTTTAAAAAATTTCGTACATTCTGAAACTTATAACTAAAAGGGCTGAAAATGTCATTTTATCAAAGTTATAACTATAGGGGTCTATTATGTCACTTTCCAAAGTACAAGGTTTACTTTGTACATCTTTTAAACTAGAAGGACCAAACTTGTAAAAGTGAAAACTCCAAGGGTATATTTTGCCATTTTTTTTAAGGGTCTAAATGTTGTACATATTGAAAAAGTTTAAAAAATATGTGCAAAACCAATATAAAGACATAACTTTAATTAATGCTTGACGTGCTTATCGTTTCTAATTATCAAGCAAAACGCTTAAAACCAATTATATCGTATCACAATACTTAGGAGCTTCATATTAAGGGGTTTCATCTTGGTATTACGTTCTGACTGAGTTGTTGGGTTTACGAATTAAAGTGACCTAGCTCCTCAAACGTTTACTGAATGACCTCTGAATTATGATGGCCCGAACGGTGATACAATACTCCATAACAATTCAATCAAAGATGATATTCATTATAATGTAAAACATATTCAATCAAACTAAGACTTAACATATTACCCCAGGTTGTGTGTGATAAAGCTGTTACTTTCATTTCATATACCTTTGCTATCACTCAGATTTCCCTATACTGTTAAGGTGAGTTCATAGCACGTATTTTAACTTTTATTTGTTTTATTAAAAACCGCGAGGGGGATACATCGCTTATAAATCCATGTATTGCAATTTTTGTTTGTATGTTGTCCTGGTTTATTATTGCCTAAGTAACTATTTGCCTTTAAGTCCCCAATATCATGAACCGTTAATTACTCTACGGAGTGAGCACGAATGTTGTGAATAGATCTATTTGGGTTGGACTCCCCGTTGGTGTACCCAGTTATACCGGTAACCAATTGCACACCATTAGAATATAACTGCGGGTGTTTTGGCAAAGGCACCCGTTGGGGCTATAACGTATCAAATATATCCCAAGGTTTCGGATTCATGAGCTAATGACAATAATAATTGTTTTACAAATAACAACGTAACCCAATATCGAATTTGCATTCAAACTATTTAACTTAAACCTATGAATTTCACTCAACCTTTGTGTTGACTTTTTAGCATGTTTTATCTCAGGTAATTAAGCAACTTATTGCACGGAGTGGCGAGGACTTGAAGATGGCAAAACTGTTATCATTCAAACTTTGTGGTTTAGATTTTGGGACCTCTCTTTTGTAAAAACTCTGATGAAATAATGAATGATAACTAAATTTTCCAAAACGACTCTTTTTGATTCGTTTTCTATGATTATGACTATTGTACCTTGAAGTAATACCCCAGATAAGCTTCCGTTGCTATATTGTAAAAATGGGGGTGTTACACATAGACAAAAGATTTCATCTTTTGTGTGTTCAAGAACCATAAAAATTAGTACTTTATGATTTTTCTATCTTGGTATAAGCTTAGTTTAAAAGCATAACTTTGGGAATATAAAAAATCTTCATCTTTTTGAGTATTTTGGTTAACACTTGTTTTTTATTCAAAATCTTGATCTGGAAATTTTTTGTGTTTAAATCCATAAAGTTTGTGTTTTTAAGGTCCTCATAGTGTTAGAATAGCAAGAAGTACAAGTGATTTCAAGTAAAAACGTCAAAAAATGTGTTTTTAAATGATTTGAAGTGTTTGAAGACAGCTTTTTATACACACTGTTTGAATCCAACAATTTATACGTGTTGAATCCAACGATTTATACGTTTCTTTGAATCCATCGATTTATACGTGTGAATTTCAGCAATTTATACATTAAGTATTCTAGCGATTTATACGTGTGAATTTCGGCGATTTATAAATTGAGTATTCCAGCGATTTATACGTATTATAAAATCCAGTGATTTATACCACTTGGAAATCCAGCGATTTATACTTCTTTGAAAATCCAGTGATTTATACCATTTTTGAAATCCAGCGATTTATACTTGTCTTCAATCCAACGATTCATATTAGCGATTTATACGATTTTTTTGTGATTTGTAAAATCCCGTGAAGTATTCATTATTTTCTCGGTTTTATCAAGAATTGTAAAATCCCGTATAATCCTAAGACTCATTCAATTAAAACAAACATCAATTTATCACAATAACCTCTTATCACTGAACGATCAAAAGATTATATTTTCTCATCAAATTGAAATGGAGTCTATTATTCCACTTGGACAAAAGAATACTCTTGCAGAATATATAATTCTCTCCGGTGCTGACAATCGTCCACCTATGTTGGAGAAGGACTTGTATGATTCGTGAAAAAGTTGAATGGAACTTTACATGAAAAATAGAGAACACGGGAGAATGATACTTGAATCAGTTGAAAATGGTCCACTCATTTGGCCTACTGTGGAAGAAAATGAAGTGATCCAGAACAAAAAATATGCTGAATTGTCCGCTGCTGAGAAAATTATCAGCTGATTGTGATATGAAAGCTACCAATAACATTCTTCAAGTTTACTAAGCTAGATATCTATACACTTAGAATCACACAGAGTTGCTAAAGATCCTATATGGAGATAGTTCAGATTACTAATGAAGGTACTTTCGTTGACTAAGTCAGAGAGAGAATGTATGCTGTAAAGATGCATTTGATAAGTTTTCCTACATTAAGGAGGAAAAACACTTCACAGTATTATTTATGAGATTCACTCATCTGATTAATGAATATGAACATCTACAAACATGAAAAAAAGAATCGAGCAATTTCAAGTTAAACAAAAGTTCTTAAATATCTTCCACCAGGAGATGGGAGTAAATTTGTGACTGGATGACAAAGCACGTGAAGATTAACATACAACGAGGACTTTGACCAGCTTCATGCCTATCTTGAACAACACGAACTCTATGCAAATGATGTCCGTCTTTTGCGTGAACGCAATCAAGATCCACTTGCTTTTGTAGCAAATCAGCAGATGACACCAATACACTTTAACACCTATCAGTCTTCATACAATAATCCTCAACTTCAACAACAGTTTTCACCATCTCAATATGGTTCAATTCATCCCAATCAACATTACTCATCAACTTATCCATCACAACCTCAATTCAATCATTCATCAGTTCAACAAACATATCCATATCAGCCTCAAATGAATCATCAAACCTCATATGTTACACAAATTTCTTATCAATCTCTCTCTATCTCTCTCTCCTCTCTCTCTCTCTCCTCTATCTCTCTCACTCAACCACTCGAGACAGAACTACAACAACCAATGACTGAGTCACCTCTTATGGACTCAGGTTTTGTTGTTCCTGTATACTCTACAGGATATGATCCAATTGCTTGTCTCAACAAGGCAATGGATTTTCTTACAGCTCTAGCTTCCTCAAGGTTCCCCTCAACCAATAATAAACTTAGAACTTCCTTGAATCTAAGAAACCAAGCCACTATTCAAGATGGCAGAGTCATAGTGTAACAAGTACAGGGGAAACAAGGTAAAAGTTATTATGTACTGGGTATAAGAGTAATGCTACTAGTTCTAGGAGAAATAATGCAAGCGGATAGGCAAGGGTTGTTAAATGCTACAACTGTCAAGGTGAAGGACATATGGCTAGGCAATGCACTCAGCCTAAGCAAACAAGAAATGCAGCATGGTATAAGGAGAAAGCAATGTTAGCTGAAGCTCAGGAAGCTGAACAAATTTTAGATGAAGAGCAACTCGCATTTCTTGTAGATCCAGGGGTTCCAGATGGTCAAGCTGTTCAGACAATCATTCCAAACACTTCTTCATTTCAGACTGAGGATCTTGATAATTATGATTCTGATTATGATGATCTCTCGAATGCACAAGCGGTTCTTATGGCCAATATTTCCACTATTGTACTGACGTTATCTCAGTGGTACCACATTCTGAAACCTATCTTAATGATATGGAAAATCAAAGTGTGCATGCCATGCAAGATTTTGAACAATCACCAGCTGTGGATTTTTTAGATAATGAGATACATAGTGATAGTAATATTATTCTATACTCTTAATATTTGGAAGAAAAACAATAGGAAAATATCCAAGATACTCATTTGCAAGCACAACAAGATTTAATGATTTTATCTGTGATAGAACAAATGTCGGAAACAAATTATTAAACAGTACATAAATGAAAAAGGCTAATAAGAACAGAATAATAAATCATTAACCGCTGAGCAGAGAGATAAAAAATGAGTAAAAACTTTGAACAACGTCTTAATATTGATTGAAGCCAGTCGTGAATAAAATGAATTGATTATCAGATGGATGTATGGTTAGAGAGAAGCTTGAACTGAAATAACAATTTGACCTCCACTTAAGCAAAATCTTTTTCTAACAAATCAATAGAAAAAGGAATGTTTATTACAAACATTCACAATTTTCAAAAGTGAATCCAAAGAAAAGGAAGATAAATATATGGAAAACAAAATTGATTTAGAAAAGAAGATAAAAGAACTTGATAATATTATTATTAAAGTGGGTCAATCTTCTTAAACAGTGCACATGTTAACTAAGCCACAAGCCTTCTATGATAATATACACAAACAAGCTCGTTATTAAAATCCGTTTCAACCTAAAAAAGCTCAGACGATTAAACCATCCATGTAATGATGGTAAGTTATAATATCTGATAAAACATTTGCTATAGTTGTGATTGCTGATGAGGAAAATACTAATTTTTGGAAGAAAAGAGTCGATAAAAAATATCCTGAAAAAGCAAAGGATCCAGAGATTATTGATAAAAACATTTCTCATAAACCTATTGATTATGAAAAATTAAATAGACTTTCTGAAGATTTTGGGAAATGTTTTACTCCACAACAAGAAATGGATGCTGAACAAGCGTTCTGGTTGCGATGATCCAATCCTAACAGTAAACCATACCTTTTGATGCAGTCCCTGTCAAAAATAGAAAAGCACCTAAGGAACTTCCAAGGGACTGACATCTGATGCTCGTACAGAAGGTGAATAGGGGTTTGAACATACAAAAGCTGTTTTTATTAATGAAATTATTCCATTTCTAAAATCTTTAAAAGACATCTTCAATGTTTTTGATAGAGATCTTCTAAATGAAATAATGGAAGTACAGCAGTTTTTAACCAAATGGACGCTGCTGTTCAACAGTTTTCAGTCGATAAACAATGTTTGAAAATTGCTAAGAAATAATTACTTTTGGAAAATGATCGACTCTTGCAACAAATCATGTCTCAAGAAATTCTTTTAACTGTGATGAATTCTATGTCTTTGTTTGATGAATCTGTGAATATGGATGGAAAGAGAAAAGAAACTTGTAATCTTGAGGCCGAGCTTTTGAAATCACAAAATACGTTTAATGATTTTTTAAAACATCACTCACAACTTGGAAAATATTGTATTTCTCTTGAATCCTTAATACAACTCAATTAAGAAATTTTTCAAAAAGGTAAATCTTGTGATAATCAAAATGCTCTTGAAATTCCAGAACTTTTTGCATATAATGATTTGAAAGCTCAGCTTCAAGACAAACACAGTACCATTTGTAAGTTGAAGGACCTGATAAAATCAATGAGAGAAAAGTCCAAGGATAAGAATGTCAAGTATGATTATTGTGAAATAGAAACCAAAAATGTGGAACTAGAGAAATTATTGTGCACAATTACTATATCCGGAAAAACGACGTCTTTGTTAATGAAAATTAATCATGTTACAACCAGGTTTTAAAGAGCAGTTTGACTCAATTAAAAAGACACGTGGTCATTCTAAAGAACAGAGTGACTCTTTAATTGATAAACTGAACTTAAAATCTGCAGAGAATGAGGATTTAAAAGCTCAAATTCAAGATAAGGTTTTTGTGATAACGTCATTGAAAAACGATCTACGAAAAATAAAAGGAAAAGAGATTGTCGATATTGCTTCACAAATACCATCTGCCAACACTATTGTTCCAGGAATGTTCAAGCTAGATTTAGAACCTTTGGCTCCTAGGTTATTGCAAAATAGGGAAGCTCACATAGATTACCTTAAGTACACTCAAGAACAAGCTGATATTCTTCAGGAAATAGTCGAGCAAGCTAAAGCAGAACATCCTTTAGATAAAGAGTTAGACTTTGCCTGTAAGCATGCCCAACGAATTCAGGAGTTACTTGTATATGTTCGAGATACATGCCCTAATGCGATTAATCTTAGTGCTAAAAAGGTTGCTGTCACACCCAAAAACAAGGTCAAGAAAGTTAGGTTTGCTGAACCTCTCACATCCTCAAGCAACAGTAAACAGGTTGAGTCATCAAAAACATCAGATTCTAACACACCTGTGTTGACTTCTACAGGATTGAAGTGTTCTACTAGTAAATGCGGATCAAAGCCTACCGGCAATAAAAGGAATGATAGGATCTCGCAAACACCAAGTAGGAACATGAAGAATAAAGTAGAAGCCCAACCTAGGAAAGTTAATAAAAAGAATTGTGTTGTTAAACCAGTTCATGATGTTAATGTTAAGCATTCATTGTTACATGCGAATTCTGAACCTGTTTGTGCTACTTGTAAGAAATCGTTGTTTGATGGTGTTCATGATATATGTTTTCTTGATTTTATGAAAAATGTGAATAGCCGTGCTAAATCTGCTAAGAAACATAAAAAAGAAAATATTTGGAGACCTACGGGTCATGTATTCACTGAAGTAGGACTTAAGTGGAAACCAACAGGCAGAACTTTCACTATAGTTGGTAATATGTGCCCTTTAACTAGGATCACTTTAGCTAACGTAGTTGCCTCCTAAGATAAACCACTTCAACTCAGTTGAAACCCAAAAAACCATGAGCTTAATTAGTCTAATAGCAAGAAACCCAAATAATATTAAAACTATAGGTTCGAGTAAATTAATAGCTAAGATTGTAGAATTCTAGATTGCTAAACCACTCGGAACCAATCATACTTGGGGATCATAATGCTAGAGATATTCCATTCTTCTTTCTTCTCTTGTCATGACAGGTTGTCCAGGTTGTTCTTTGGTCTCTGGACTCTAGATGTTCGAAACACATAAACACATGACAAGGAATCGCTCTTAACTCATGAACTTTGTTAGTAAATTTCTGGGTACAGTTAGATTTGGGAACGACCATATTGCAAGAATTATGGGATATAGTGATTATCAGCTGGGAAACATGACTATCTCAAGGGTATATTACGTCAAAGGGCTTAGACATAATTTGTTTTTTGTTGGTCAATTTTGCGACGAGGATCTTGAAGTTGCATTTCAGAAAAACACTTGCTTTATTCGTAATTTAGAAGGTGTTAATCTACTTTCTGGATCTCGTGACATAAATTTGTATACAATTTCTCTTGATGACATGCTTAAAACATCTCCGATTTATCTTTTATCCAAAGCATCAAAGACTAAGAGCTGGTTATGGCACCATCGGTTATCACATCTTAATTTCGGTACTATTAACAAGCTAGCTAAAGACGGTCTTGCACGAGGCATTCCAAGACTTAAATTTCAGAAAGATCATTTGTGCTCTGCATGTGCGTTAGGAAAGAAGAAGAAATCCTCCCATCAACCCAAAGGTAAAGACACTAACCAAGAGAATCTATATCTTTTGCATATGGATTTGTGTGGCCCAATGCGTGTGGCGAGTATTAACGGAAAAAGGTATATCTTAGTGATAGTTGACGATTACTCAAGATTTACTTGGGTCAGATTTTTGTAGATAAAAGATGAAGCTCCTGAGGCAATCATTAAATGCATCAAAAATATACAAGTTCATTTAAATGCCACCGTCCGTAATGTTCGAACAGATAATGGAACCGAATTTGTCAATCAGACACTTCGTGAATTCAATGAAAATGTTGGCATCTCACACCAAACATCTGTTACACGCACTCCTCAGCAGAACAGCGTTGTCGAAAGGAGAAATCGAACTCTTGTAGAAGCTGCTCGTACTATGTTAATATTTTCTAAAGCTTCCATTATTTTTATGGGCCGAAGCAATCAATTACAACGTATTACACCAAAAACCGTTCGATACAACAAAACTCCATATGAGCCTATGCACGATAAGAAACCGGATTTATCATTCTTTCATGTCTTTGATGCACTCTGTTATCCTACCAATGACAATGACAACTTGGGTAAATTAGATGCAAAAGCCACATTGGTAATTTATCGTTGGTTATGCGCTCGCAAAGAAAGCGTTCGGAATCTACAACAAAAGAACCCATAAAATTATAGAAACAATTCATGTAACATTCGATGAGCTGACAGCAATGGCTTCTGAATAATTCAGTTCAGGACCCATGCTTCATTCTATGACTCCTACAACACCCAGTTCAGGACTCGTTCTAAACCCTCCTCCTTTAGTACCGTTTGTACTACCATCGAGGAAAGAATGGGATGTTGTGTTTAAACCGATGTTTGATGAATTCTACTCTCCTCCAGCTAGCGTTGCCTATCCAGTTCCTGTAGTAGAAGCTCCTCCTCCTGTTTGAGTTTAACCGTTTCACCTTCTCAACAACAGTTGATCAGATGCTCAATTCCCCAAGTACTTCACAAAATCCACACCACCAATCACAATCCCAACAATCCCTCTCAGTGCTGACGAAGAGTCACACGACCTGAGGTTACACATAAGAGTAACAATCCTTATTTTGGCATTCTAATTCCATAACTGTTTCTGAAGAATCCTCATCAACAGATGTTATCTCTACTACTATGCACTTAGACGCTCCAATCTCAAAACATCCAATTAAATGGACAAAAGATTATCTGATACAAAACATAATTGGTAAACTCTCCAGACCTGTTTCCACATGACTCCAACTACATGAACAAGCCATGTTCTGCTATTATGATGCCTTCTTTACTTCACATGAACCAAAGACATACAAAAGAAGCATTAACTCATTCATGCTGGATTGAGACAATGCAAGAAGAGCTAAATGAATTCGAACATCTTAAAGTTTAGGAACTTGTTCCTACTCCAGATAAAGTGATGGTTATTGTCACACCCCCAGAACGAGGCCTGGACGAATAACGTGTCCGTAGGCGTTGACTTTTATAGAGCATCTCAATTACAAAGCATAAAGAACGACTCTAAGGGTACGTTTTGAAAAAAAAACAACCGTTGCAAAGTTTTTAAAATATAATAATAATAATAAGTTTAACATCAATTAAATTTGGAAAAGATTAAAGTTAAAAAGCGGATAGCTTAAATAAGTTCATACAATTGGTATTTAAACGACATAGATAAATCCTGGTAAAACCGGTACACAATAACAAGGCAAATAGATTTCACATAGTCAAGCAACAGCATCCATGCAAAGCACCTGAGAAAAAACATGCTTAAAACGATCAACATAAAGTAAGTGAATTCATAGGTTTTAGTTCAAATGTTGTATAGTAGACCACAAGATATCAAAACGTAATGCGACAAGTTATACCGATATACAACTTTCACATAAAAAGTATTTTACGTTGCGAACTAAGCTCATGACATTGAAGCTAATTACTCAAGATAGCAATGTACATTTGCTATAGGTATATGTTTGTTTTGCCCTTCCAGGTGTCCGACCAAGACACCTAAACCGTATACGACATGACATATATCCGTTGTATATCATCTGGACTTGGCGCAACCCGTGGGTAAGTGAGCGCTACTCACCCGAATAGGGGATAATTAGTCCATAGATATACTTAATCATTCGCGCTCACCCGGCCGCATCCTCCAGTCAAAGATTGACAGTTCATGATAGTTCGGGCAAGTAGTGGTCAAAAAGCTACTTATGCACACGTAACATGGAAATCTCGACGTAAAGTACTTGTGTTCTGTTTTAAAACAAGCAATGTTTCTCACCACAAAAAAAAAAGGATATAAAACATTTAGAGCAAAACGAGTAAAAGATTGGGGCAATGAACTCACTTATAACGGGTAGTGGGTATCAAAAGGAAATCAATCAAGTGAAAAAGACTCACACGGTTTCTAAGCGACAACCTATCATATAGTCGTCGTTTAAGAATGATGTACAACGAATAACGCTTAACGCAAGAACTGATCATCCGAGCACGAGTAGACACGGCGTATCCCTTTTTAAAACGTACTTTCGAAAGTTATAAGTTTTGACAAGTCTCGACGTTTTGAAACATCTTCGAAAAAATTTTCGTCTTTTAGTGTATTTTGTCTTTTAGTGTATTTTGTCTTTTAGTGTATTTTGTCTTTTAGTGTATTTTGTCTTTTAGTGCATTTCATCTTTTAGTGCATTTTGTCTTTTAGTGTATTTCATCTTTTAGTGTATTTTGTCTTTTAGTGTATTTCATCTTTTAGTGTATTTCGTCTTTTAGTGTATTTCGTCTTTTAGTGTCCCGACACATCAACGTTGACTCAACGACCAAAAATGTTGACCTAAACTCGACACTTAACGTTTTTCTACATTTTATCATAAGTTTGATAATAAAAGTATATTTTCGATGCTTTTATAAAGTTTATGAAATTTCGGCATGACCTTTCTTAAATCCGACATATTTATCCTATTTTTATCAACTCGACACTTGAAAACTCCGTTTTACAAAAAAGTTCCATCTTTTTATTGACACGAAAGAAATATCCTATCTATTTTGACAACACCTCAAATATCGGCAACAAATCCGTTCTAAAACCTAAACCTCATCTACATTCAATTTACGCTTACATACAACAAATCCAACATCTAACTTAATCCTTCGCAACAATATTTAAACTTAAAATTAAATTTAAAAAAACGAAAAAAAATATAAAAAAAAGAAATTCTTAAATAAACGATATAGCCGTAGTGATAACAATATATATATCAAAATAGTCACAACGAACTTTTATGCACAAAAGTACAACTACTTTTTATGTTCTTCCATTTATAAATAAAAAGATTAAACTTAGAGACTTGTAATTTTATAGAAAAATAGATAATGATTTTCACAACGATCCGCTTTGTACACCTTGTTCGGAATGATCATACGAATGCAAAAGTACAACTTATTTATGAAAAAGTAAAGATGACTTACAAAGAAACACGACGAAAGGTGGATAGAACCAAGAACAACCCAAACTAGTTTTATAAAATTACTCGAATTGAAATAACAATCAACTCGAACAATATATCTTCAAATGGTTGATCAAAGATTAAAAATGAATGGATTTGGGTGTGTGTTTTTGATGGTTCGGCAAAGAAAGAAAAGAAAGATATGTGTGTGTGTGTTTTAGAGAGAGAAAGCACAAGAGAAAATGTTTTGGTGAATGAAAGAAATGAAATGAGACAAGTGAATATATCTATAAAAATCACACACACATTCACACACGCTAGTGTATGAGTCAGTTTGGTTAGGGGGGACAAAGAATTAGTGGGGACCAAAATGAACACACCTACCACACACACCTAGTACAAGTCCTTTGCCACAAATCATGCAAGCTTGTCTAGAATAATTTGATTTCAAATTTTGAATCCTATGTATGTATACATACATAACCGGTTATGATGAGACCAAGGGGGGACCAAAAGTGGCTTCCAACATTCTAGGAATATCATGCAAGCTTGTATTTAATTTCAAGAGATACCATGCACAAGTATAGATGTACAACCCAATAACACGTACACGTAAATAAAAACAAAACGAGTAACGTAACACAAAAATTACAAAATTTAAACATTGCCTTAGAAACATAAAAACGCGGCAGATGCCAAAATACTGTTACTCGTTTTTTTATTTACGTAAAACTGTTTGGTGTACATCTAAGCTTTGAGACATGGTAATCTCTTAAATATAAATACAATGCTTGCATGATATTCCTAGAATTTGGTAAGCACTTTTTGGTCCCCCATTGTCACATCATAACCGGTTTATGTATGTATACATACAATAATATTCAAAATTTGAAATCAAATTATTCTAGACAAGCTTGCATGATTTGTGGCAAAGGACTAGTACTAGGTGTGTGTGATAGGTGGATCATTTTGGTCCCCTATTCTTTGTCCCCTAACCAAACCGACTCACACACTAGTGTGTGTGAATGTGTGTGTGATTTTTGTAGATATATTCACTTGTTCTCATTTCATTTCTTTCATTCACCAACACATTTTCTCTTGTGCTTTCTCTCTCTAAAACACACATACATATCTTTTCTTTTTTTTCTTTGCCGAACCATCAAAAACACACACCCAAATCCATTCATTTTTAATCTTTGATCAACCATTTGAAGATATATTGTTCGAGTTGATTGTTATTTCATCCGAGTATTTTATAAAACTACGTTGGGTTGTCTTAGTTTCCTATCCACCTTACGTCGTGTTACCTTTGTAAATCATCTTTACTTTTTCATAAATAAGTTTACTTTTGAATCGTATTATCAATTCCGAACAAGGTGTACAAAAGCGGATCGTTGTGACATCATTATCTATTTTTCATAAAAATACAAGTCTCTAAAGTTTAATCTTTTTATTTAGTAAATGGAAGAACATAAAGAAGTATTTGTACATTTGTGCAAAAAAGTTTCGTTTGTGACTATTTGATATATATATTGTTATCACTACGGCTATATCGTTTATTTAAGATTTATCGTATATTAAGTTTAAATATTGTTGGCGAAGAGATTAAGTTAGATGTTGGATTTGTTGTAAGCGTAAATTGAATGTCGAAGAGGTTTAGGTTTAGAACGGATTTGTTGCGATATTTGAGGTGTTGTCAAAAATAGATCGGATATTCTTTCGAGTCAATAAAAGATGTACTTTTGTAAAACGGATGTTTTCACGTGTCGAGGTTGATAAAAATGGAAAGTCGATATTTTTAGAAAGGTCATGCCGAAATTTCATAAACTTTATAAAAGCATCGAAAATATACTTTTATTATCAAACTTATGATAAAATGTAGAAAAACGTTAAGTGTCGAGTTTAGGTCAACATTTTTGGTCGTTGAGTCAACCGATGATGTCAGGGACACTAAAAGACGAAATACACTAAAAGACGAATAAAATTAAATACCACTAAAAGTTGAAATACAACTAAAAGACAAAATACACTAAAAGATGAAATACACTAAAAGACAAAATGCACTAAAAGATGAAATGCACTAAAAGACGAAATACACTAAAAAAAAGAGAAAAGACACTAAAAGACAAAATACACTAAAAGATGAAATACACTAAAAGACAAAATACACTAAAAGACGAAATATTTTTGAAGATGTTTCAACGCATCCATAGGATTTGAGCACAACACCCAGATAAGGCAATATATTCAGCCTCTGTACTCAATATGGCAGTGCACTTTTTCTTCTTTGATGACCAACTAACAAGTTTGTCACCTAAGAACTGAGCGCTTCCCGATGTACTACGTCTAGTGTCCTGACACCCCGCGTGGTCTGCATCTGCATAGGCTATTAAAGACATATCGGTATCCTTTGAGTACCAGAGACCCATATTATTGGTTCCTTTAAGGTATCGAAAGATCCATTTTACTGCTTGTAAATGCTTTTTGGTAGGCTTTTCCTAATACCGAGCACATAAGCAAACTGCATGGATAAGGTCAGGTCTACTGGATGTAAGATACATAAGGGATCCAATCATGCCACGGTAAAGTGTAGCATCAACTTGTGTCCCATGTAGATCTTCATCCAGTTTACTTTTTTTCTACCAAAGGTGTGTCGACAGAATCAGTAGTTAGCATACCATATTTTTTAACAATTTCAAAAGCATATTTAGATTTGTTTATAAAGATGCCTCTAGGACTTTGTGAAATTTGTAATCCTAAAAAGAATAACATCTGCCCCATCATTGACATCTTGAAGCGATCATCTGATTAGCAAACTCATTACACATGGCAGTATTAGTGGATGCAAATATTATATCGTCAACATAAATTTATACCAGTAATAAGTCATTCCCAGCTTGTTGTGTGAATAGTATAGGATCAACTACACCTTTGGAGAAATGTTGTGAGATTAGGAATCTTGACAACATATCATACCATGCATGTGGTACTTGTTTGAGACCGTAGAGAGCCTTTTTAAGCTTGTACACATGCGATGGGTTGTCTTGATCAACAAATCCTTCTGGTTGAGAAACGTAGACCTCTTCTTTGAGCTCGCCATTCAAAAAAGCCGTTTTGACGTCTATTGGTAGATCGTCATATTCTTATGAGCGGCATTAGCTATGAAGATACGTAATGGCCTCTATTCTAGTAACCGGTGCAAATGATTCCTCGAAATCGATTCCTTCTTCTTGCCTGAATCCTTGAGCAACTAATCTAGCCTTGTTCTTTAGTACCCCACCAAATTTATCTATCATGACCTTATAAATCCATTTAAGTTTGATCAATAACACCTTATCTAGACTCGGCACTAATTCCCAAACTTGTAGCCTTTCAAATTCATGAATTTCTTCTTTCATTTCATCGATCCATGATGGTTTGGTCATTTCTTGTTTGAAGTTCTTTGGTTCTAATGAAGTTGGGAAGGCATGAAAGAAACACCACATGGCGTCAGTTTGGAGTTGCTTTCTCGTAGAAACAGATCAAGAAGGATTACCGATTATGTTTGCTATAGGATGATCCTTAGTCCATCTACCAAGGTGTTCAAATGGAGTGTGGATTTGTCTCACATTCGATGATGACCCTTGATAAGTTGATTCTTCATAAGGAGATTCATTAAGTGGATCATTATGAAAGTTTGGTGTTTTTGGTGATTCTTCAAAACCTTAAGAAATGTTTAGAGATTGTTTTTGTTCTTGTGTTGATGGAGTACTTGATGATGGAGCATCCTGGTCAATAGAAGTTGACACATGAGAATCAGCTTAATCCACAGCTCTTGGAGCAACAACTTCTTAAACTTGAGAAACAACATTTGATGAAGGAGTGAAGTATTCATCAAACATAGGTTAAAACAAGAGATTCCAATCATCTCTATTTGGTGGAATACAAGGTTGTTGAGAAACAGGGTTTGGAACGAGTCCTGAACTAGATGTTGCAGGAGTCATACATGGAAGCCTGGCACCTGAACTGAATTGTTTAGAAGCCATTGCTGTCAGCTCATCAAATGTCACATAAATTGTTTCAATAATTTTTTGGGTTTTTTTTGTAGATTCTGAACGCTTTCTTTATTGGCGCATAACCAACAAAAATACCAATTTCAGCTTTTGCATCTAATTTACCCAGGTCGTCATTGTCATTGGTTGGATAACATAGTGCACCAAAGACATGAAACAATGATAAATCTGGTTTCTTATCTTGCATAAGCTCGTATGGAGTTTTGTTGTATTGACGGCGGATTATTGAACGGTTTTAGGTGTAACAGGCTATGTTGATTGCTTCATCCCATAAAAAAATGAAGCTTTAGAAAATATTAACATAGTACGAGCAGCTTCTACAAGAGTTCGATTTCTCCTTTCGACAACGCTGTTCTGCTGAGGAGTGCGTGTAACAGATGTTTGGTGTGAGATGCCAACATTTTCATAGAATTCACGAAGTGTCTGATTGACAAATTTGGTTCCATTATCTGTTCGAACATTATGGACGGTGGCATTCAAACAAACTTGTATATTTTTTATGCATTTAATGATTGCCTCAGGAGCTTCATCTTTTGTATTTAAAAATCTGACCCAAATAAATCTTGAGTAATCGCCGACAATCACTAAGATATACCTTTTTCCGTTAATGCTCGCCACATGCATCGGGCCACACAAATCCATATGCAAAAGATATAGATTCTCTTAGTTAATGTCTTCACCTTTGGGTTGATGGGAGGATTTCTTCTTCTTTCCTAAAGCACATGCAGAGCACAAATGATCTTTCTAAAATTTAAGTCTTGGAATGCCTCGTGCAAGACCGTCTTTAGCTAGCTTGTTAATAGTACCGAAATTGAGATGTGATAACCGACGGTGCCATAACCAGCTCTTAGTCTTTAAGCATGTCATCAAGAGAAATTGTGTACAAATTTGTGTCACGAGATCCGGAAAGTAAATCAACTCCTTATAAATTACGAATAAAGCAAGTATTTTTCCGAAATGCAACTTCAAGATCCTCGTCGCAAAATTGACCAACAGAAAACAAATTATGTCTAAGCCCTTTGACGTAATATACCCTTGAGATAGTCACGTTTCCCAGCTGATAGTCACTATACCCTATAATTCTTGCAATATGGTCATTCCCAAATCTAACTGTACCCAGAGATTTACTAACAATAACCAATTCACGTATGACGCCATCTTGGAGGGAGATTGTTAGCCTCACTTTTTAGTGAAGCTGACGTCTTACACGTGAATTAGACTATTCTTGGACACTGCGTGTCACGCAGGGGCTATTTATGTAAACTAGGAATAGTTTGCTTTTTCTTTTAGTATAAATACCCCTCATGGCTCTCCATGAGGGGTGGTAGACGTTCACTTGTATTTTTCTCTTTTCTCTTCTAATCTAACCTTTCCTTTTTTGTGTTCATCTCACCATCTCTCTACTTTCTCCCACTAAAATCAGAATGTCTTATCTATTATTCTTTGATCAACCAAGACCCTCCGAATAAGGTATTTTCGATCATTGATACAACTGTACCTTTTGAGAAATGTTGTGAAATAAGGAAACTTGATAACATGTCGTACCATGCATGTGGTGCTTGTTTGAGACCGTAAAGGGCCTTTTTGAGTTGCGATGAGTTGTCCTGATCAACAAATCCATCTGGTTGAGAAACATAGACTTCTTCTTTGAGCTCGCCATTTAAGCAAGTCATTTTGACGTCCATTTGGTATATCTTCATATTCTTGTGAGCGGCATTTGCTACAAAGATATGGATGGCCTCTATTCTTGCAACCGGTGCAAATGATTCCTCGAAATTGATTCCCTCTTTTTGTTTGAATCCTTGAGCAACAAGTCTAGCCTTATTCTTTAGTACCCCACCAAATTTATCTGTCTTGACCTTATAAATCCATTTCAGCTTGATCAAAAACACTTTATCTAGACACGGCACCAATTCCTAAACTTTTAGTCTTTTAAATTTATGATTTTCTTCTTACATTGCATCGATCTATGATGGTTCGGTCATTGCTTGTTTGAAGTTCTTTGGTTCAACAGAAGTTAGGAAGGCATCAAAGTAACACCACATGGCATCGGTTTCGAGTTGCTTATAAAGTGGATCATCATGAAAAAGTGGTGTTTTTGGCGATTCTTCAAAACATTGAAAAATGTTTAGAGAATGTTCTTGTTCTTGTGTTGATGGAATACTTGCTGATGGAGCATCCTGGTCAATGGAAGTTAACACAGGAGAATCAGCTAAAACTACAGCTCTCGGAGCTGCGACTTCAAGAACTGGAGAAACAGCAATTGTAGGAGGATTGAAATATTCATCGTACATAGGTTGAAACAAACGATCCCAATCATCTCTATTTGGTGGTATACAAGGTCGTTAAGAAACAGGGTTTGAAACGAGTCCTGAACTGGATGTAGCAGGAGTCATAGAATGAAGCCCAGGTCCTGAACTGAATTGTTCAGTAGCCATTGTTGTCAGCTCATCGATAAGTACATGAATATTTCTATAATTTTCATCTCATTTGATTTTTCCTACTTCTGATAATATCTCCATCTGTCCAACTCTTATGTCCAAGTTCACACACCACTGAGTTTTTTGTTGTAGATTCTGAAAACTTTCTTGTGGGCGCATAACCCAATGAAAATACCATGTTTGGATTTTTCATCTAATTTACCTGATACTCAATTGTTCATTTGTAGGTTATAGAGTGAAACAAGACATAAGGAATGATAAGTCCAGTTTCTTATCTTGCATCATCTCATATTGCGTTTTGTTGTATCGATGACAGATAAAGAACGGTTTTGGGTGTAACAAGTTGTATTGATTGCTTTGGCCCATAGAAATAATAGAGCTTTAGAAAATATTAGCATGGTACGAGCAGCTTATACAAGAGTCTGGTTTCGTCTTTCAACAACGTCGTTCTGCCGAGGAGTGCGAACAACAGATGTTTGATGTGAAATGCCAACATTTTCATAAAATTCTCGAAGAGTCTGATTGACAAATTCGGTTCCATTATCTGTTTGAATATTACGGACGATGGCATTCAAACAAACTTGAATATTTTTTATGCATTTGATAATGGCCTCAGGAGATTCATCTTTTGTCCTTAAAAATCTGACCCAAGTAAATCGTGAGTAATCATCAACAATCACTAAGATATACCATCTCCTGTTAATACTCGCCATACGCATCGGGCCACCAAATCCATATGCTAAAAGATATAGTTTCTCATGGTTTGTGTCTTAGCTTTTGGTTGTGAGAGGATTTCTTGCTTTTTCCTAATGCACATGCTGAACACAGATGATCTTTCTAAAATTTAAGTCTAGGAATGCCTCGTGCAAGACCGTCTTTAGCTAGCTTGTTAAGAGTACCAAACTTGAGATGTGATAACCTACGGTGCCATAACCAGCTCTTAGTCTTTGATGCTTTAGACAGAAGACAGATTAGAGATGTTTTAAGCATGTCATCAAGAGAAATTGTGTATACATTTGTGTCTCTGGATCCGGAAAGTAGATCAACACCTTCTAAATTACTAATAAAGCAAGTGTTTTTCTGAAATGAAACTTTAAGATCCACATCACAAAATTGTCCAACAGAAAACAAGTTATGTCTAAGCCCCTCGACGTAGTATACTCCTGAGATAGTAACAGTTCCCAGCTGATAGTCACCATACCCCATAATCCTTGCAATTTGGTCGTTCCTCGAATCTAATTGTACCAAAAAAATTACTAACAAAGTTCATGAGCTGAGAGCGGTTCCCTGTCATATGTTTTGAACATCTAGAGTCCAGATACTAGAGGACGATCTGGACAACCTGTCATTGATAAGAGAAGAAGATGATGGAATATCTGTAGCATTGGATCCCCAAGTATGATTGGGTTCCGAGTTGTTAGCATTCTTATATTCTACAATCTTAGCCTTTTTACTCGAACCTACATTTTTATGTGTTTGGGTCTCTTGATATATACTTTAAGCTCTGGATTTTATGTTTCTGCTGAGTAGGAAGTGGTTTTCTTAGGAGGCACTACGTTAGTTGAAGTGATCCAAGTTAAAGGGCACGGAATTACCAACTATAGTGAAAGTTCTGCCTGTTGGTTTCCACTTAAATCCTACTTTAGTGAATACATGACCCGTAGGTTTCCAAATATTTTGTTTTTTATGATTCTTAGCAGATTTAGCATAACTATTCACATTTTTAATAAATCAAGAAAACACATATCATGAATACCATCAAACATACATTTCTTACAAGTAGCACAAATAAGTTCAAAATTCGCATTTAATAGTGAATGCTTAACATCCAAATCAAGAATAGGTTCAATAACATAATTTTTTTTATTAACTTTCCTAGGTTGGGCTTCTACTTTATTCTTCGTGTTCCTACTTTGTGTTTGTGAGATCCTATCATTCTTTTTATTGCATGTAGGCTTTGATCCGCAATTACTAGTAGAACACTTCAATCCTGTAGACGACAACACAAGTATGTTAGAATTTGGTGTTTTAGATGACTCTACCGGATTAATGTTGCTTAAGGATGTGAGAGGTTCAGAAAACCTAGCTTTCTTGGCATTGTTTATGGGTGTGCCAGCAACCTTTTTCGCACTAAGTTTAATCGCATTAGGGCATGTATCTCAAACATATATAAGTAACTCCTGAATTCGTTTGGCATGCTTACAGGCAAAGTCTAACGCATTATCTAAAGGCTATTTTGCTTTAGCTTGTTCGACTATTCCCCTAAGTATATCAGCTTGTTCCTGAGTGTGCTTAAGATAGTCTATATGAGAATCCTTATTCTACAATAACTTAGGAGCTAAAGGATCTAATTCGAGCCTGAACATTATTGGAACAATAGTGGTGGCAGTTGGTATTTGTTCAGCACTATCAACAGTTTCTTTTCCTTTTAGTTTTCGTAAATCGTTTTCAATGATGTTATCACAAAAACCTTGTCTTGAATTTGAGCTTTTAAATCCTCATTTTCAGCAGATTTTAAGTTCAGTTTATCAATTAAAGAGTCACTCTGTTCTTTAGTACGAACACGTGTATTTTTGATTGAGTCAAACTGATCTTTAAAATCTTGTTTCACATGTGTTAGGAATATTTGTAATACTTAGTTTCTACTAGTAGGTATGTAGTTCCTACTGGTAGAGTAGTAGTTCCTGCTGGTAGGTATATAGTTCCTGCTGGTAAGGTTATTCTCATAGTTAGTACTGGTAGGCTAAGTTTAGTTCCTACTGGTAGAGTACTTAGTCCTGGTAGAGTCAAATAGTTATTCCAGGATAAGATATTAGTTAGTTAGAGTTGAGGATATGCATGAGCTAAATAAGGAAGATATTAAGGGTCATTATTCTTCCCCCAACGACTATAGATGAACACATTGTTGTTCAGAGGGAATCAAAGGCAAGAACTACCTTGCTTCAGTCAATTCCTAATGATCATGTGGCTGATTTCAATTATATGGATAATGCAAAGGATATATGGAATGTAGTCAAAGCTAGGTTTGGTGGAATTGCCGAATCCAAGAAGATGAGAAAGTCTATGCTGAAGCAAGAATTTTCAGAGTTCAGAATTAGTGAAGCAGAAGGATTGCACAAAGGGTATGACAGGATGCAGAAGATTCTAACGTAGCTTAACCAACTTAGGCAAGCCAAAGGATGAAGATATTAATCTTAAGTTTCTAAGAGCTTCTGCCGTCATCATGTCTTAGGTTGCTTTAACCTTGAAAAACAAAGCGTGACGTGACTTTCTTTCTTTGTGATTTATTACTACAATGTTAAAGACTCTTGAGGTAGATATTCAAAGGATACTCTACTTCTTTTCATCAAGACCAATCTGCAGGGTCCAAGCCTTTTGCATTTGTTTCCGTACCACCAGTGCTAGTCAAAAAGATGTATATGCAGGATAGTAAGCTATTCTTCATCTACCTACACTACTCCATCAAACTCTAAGACTGGGTCTCATAGATCTGGCAATGTAATTGAAGATGTTCTTCAATCTTTTGTTGCTGATATTGAGCCAGAACAACAACTGGCTTATGAAGATTTCGAACAGATAGAAAAAATGGATATGGAGGAGATGGACTTGAAATGGCAAATGGCTATGCCTTCTGTTAGAGTACACAAGTTTGAGCAAAAAGCTAGAAGGAAGATTGATTTTGATAAGAAGGAATCTGCTAGGTTCAACAAGAAGAAGGTCAGATGTTACAAGTGTCTTCAAAGAGGCCACTGTGCCAGAGAATGCAGGGCAAAGGGAGGAAATGACAAGCAAAGATATTCCTCATTCAAGATTTAGGAGATTGGAAAGAAGGAATAAGATACCAAAGCCTTGATCATTGTTGATACATTGGTTGATTGGACAGAGTATGATGGTCAGAGTGATGGAGTTATTGCTCCTAAAGAGTTTGGTATGATTGCTGGTTGTGATACTGAGGATGCAATTAAAGAAGGTGCTGCCAAGATATACAACTTGATCACTGGAGCTGATACAAAGGAAGCCAGTACTGCAGGTGATGCTAGAGAATTTGCTCTTATGGGTGTCACTTCTGAGGTACCCAACTGCCCTTTTAGTTGTGACAATAAGTATAATGAACTTCAAAAGCAGCATAATGAACTTTATGAACAAAATAGTGAATATTTAATACAAGTTCAAGCTTATAAGAACTCACTTAAAACTTTGGAAAAACAAAAGAGAGTTCTTTAGTAAAATCAGTTGACACTTGAAGACAAGATTAGGGTGTTATCTATTGAACTAGAAAATACAACTAATCTGCTAAAACATTCTGAAAGAATAAATGCTATTGCTGAGACTGCTAAGAAAGAATTACAGACAAAACTTGATAATCACTTTGTACAAATTGAAAAGTGGAGAACCTCTTCCAAAAACTTATTTAGATTATTTGATAGTTCCATGTCTGTTAGAACAAAAAAAGGGTTTGGGATTTAATAACTATATAAGGGAAAATAAGTTAGGATGGGATGACTCTGCATTTAGTATATTTACCACTAACTCTAAAGAAGTAGAAGGTAGACCTCTTTTCAATAGGTTTGCCAAAGCTGATAGTATGAAAGCTATGCCTCCACCTATTTCTGGAGACTACACTCCTCTATCAGATCACATTGACTTGGATGAATCACAAATGTCTTATGGTACAAAGTCCTCAACCTCTGGTGACTCTAATTCTGTGTCTAATGACTTTGTCTCTTGTGATAACAGTGACAAGTCTTCAGAGGTCAACACAAATGACTTTGCCTCCAGTGATTCTAGTGTCAAATCTTCAGAGCCCAAGTCAAATGATTCTACCTCCTGTGCATCAACTTCCAGTGTATCCACATCTGAGAGTGAAGCTGAGATTGAGTCTAATGTTAGGACACCTATCCAAGAACCTATTATTGTTCAGGATTTACCTAGTTTCTCTTGTAATAGTTCTGATAAGAATGAAAACACTTCTAGGACTTCTTGTAATAAGAATGGTTATTTTAATAAAAAGGCATGTCATTTTAGGAAAAATGCTTCATCTGTTTCTAAGTTATGTTTTGTATATGGTAGTAGTACTCATCTTATTAAGGATTATGATTTTTATGAGAAACAAATGGCTAATAAGACTGTTGGTAATGGGGTGGGACCTGTACATAGTAGGAATAATGTTAATCATCAAAATCAGTTTGTCCTACAAGCTGTACTTCTTAGGACTGGCAAAGTAAACATTCCTCCTGCTAGTCCACAACCAGTTCCTACTGGTAAGCCAAAGGTGCCTGCACCAGTTCCTACTGGTAGGCAAAATAGGCCTTTTCCAGTTCCTACTGATAGAGGATATTCTCCATCAGTAACTTCTGGTTGGTGGAAAAGTACTGCTAGACCTATGTCCCATTTAAATAGACCTACAAGTTCTTATTTTCAGACTTATACACCATATGTACCTCAAATGTATTATAATCATATGAAATATGGTGGGGTGAGATGGGCAACTGCTGTTAAGCCCTCAGCAGGTTGTTCTTGGAAAACACATAGAAAAGGTTTATACTGGGTACCCAAGAACAATAGTGGATCTCATACATCTTCATGGACAACCTTTTCAGATCCACAAGGCAGACCCAAGTCATAAATGGCTTGGGTCCCCCTTAGACACTAACTTTTCCCATGTTGTATATTGTAGGAAAATCCTTATTCAGATGCTGAAGATGAAGGGATCTTTGATAGTGGTTGTTCTAGAAGTATGACAGGTAACATGGAAAGACTGGATGACTTTCAAGAATTTCAAGGAGGAAAAGTGACTTTTGGAGGTGGTGAAGGTAGGATTACTAGAGGGCAATCAGCACTCCCACACTGGATTTTGAAAATGTCTACTATGTGAAGGAACTGTAGCAATTCAACTTGTTCTCCATCTCTCAGATTTGTGATAAAAAGAATAGAGTTCCCTTCACAGACACTGATTGTCTTGTGCTATCCAAGGACTTTAAGCTTCCAGATGAAAGTACGGTGCTACTTAGGGTTCCAAGGAAACATAATCTTTACACCATTAACTTGAATAATCTAATTCCCAAGGGAAATTTGGCAGGATGGTTGGGGGCAGAAGCTTCCGCCGAGTTATAAATAAAGTGAAATGCTTGAGAGGATTGGGTCCATGTAACTATACAAACATGAACAAGTTGTAGAAAGGTACCATGTAGAGGACTTACCCCCTAAACTTTTCAAGAATGACCATATGAAAACTGTGTTCATGCTGAACAGGCCAAGCAACACAAGCCTTCTTATAAAGGCCATTACTGTTGTGAGCTACCATTCTGAGCCATTGGAAAATTGCTTCATATGGACCTTCTATGTCCTACATCAATTAGAAGCATTAACCACAAATAAGTTACTGCCATTGTGATCACTGATGACTAAAGCAATTTGTTGGGTATTTCTTTTGGAACATAAGGATGAGACATATCCTATCCTTAAGACTTTAGTATCTTATTGAAAACCAGTTAAATCAAAAGGTAACACTATCATATATGATAAGTACAGAGTTCAAATGCTCATATTAGGACTCTTGGTCTAAAGGATAAAAGAAGGTATTATAGTAATGCCCGAACCCCACAACAAAATGGGGTGCTGAGAGATAAATAGAACCCTCATAAGGGCAGCTAAATAAAAAAAAAGAACTATTGTTAGCTGACACAAATTGTACCTAACTATGTTTTTTGGACTAAAGCATTAGAACTCTTGTTATGTCTTGAATAGAGTGTTGTAACGTGGGGATCCTCATAATACTACAACCATATGCCTTATTGACTGGAACTTTCCTTCAGTCGGTCATTTTAAACCTTGGTGTTCATGTACCATTCTAAACACAAGTGATCATTTGGTAAGTTTGATGAAGGCTGATTGAAGGCTAACGATTGTTGGATCCTCTGTAAGTAATAAAGCGTACAGGGTGTACAATGTGCCTAATAAAAGGGTAGAAGAGACTATGAATCTGAGGTATCTTGAGGAAAAACCTAATGTGCAGGGTCTTGGTCATGAATGGTATTTTGACCTCGATTATTTGACTGATACTTTAGGCTATAAACGTGATAAAGCTAACCAATCTGCAGCAACCACGAAATTCCACCTAACCTGCAGTACACAAGAAGTGCAATTCAACTCAGAATGTGATGAACAAGTCATCATTATCCCTTCTTATCCATCACACAGCATACAAGAAGCTGAGCCTAAAGATATTTCTAGTAATGAAGTTGATGATTCTCCTCTTGATTCTGCTGAAGAAATTTTTCAAAAGGAGCTGGCAAGGCTGAAAGGTCAGGAATAAAGAGCCACCTCTGTTGCAAAAGATACTGAGGAACTTCAGAAGAGAGAAAGTACAAAATTAGTTCCTCCTAGTAGCATATCAGTTCCTACTGGTAGCATCCAAATTCCTTCTGGTGATACAATGATTTCTCCTGGTAGTGTTCCAGTTCCTACTGGTAGTCCAACTGACTCATTCTTTGATGATGAGCCTACCACACAGATTTCCCCGATCCATCAAACCTGTGGAAATAATAAACCATACTTGGTATATTTCTCGTCTTCATCTATATGATGAGTTTGGTGTTTTGATCTAAACAATTTAGCACAACTGTGGAAGTCAGTCCAGTTCCCCCCGCAACTAAACGAATCAAATACAATTCATCCTCAATCCCTGATTATTGGGGAATCATACTTCAGCTGTGCAAACGAAAGCAAGTCAATAAGACAACTACTGTGAATCTTTCTTTATCAGTTATAATCATGACCAGCAGAAAAAAGAAACAATCATAATAGACTTTCAACATTGTTTTGTTTGCTTGTTTTCTTTCTCGAAGTGAACCAAGCAAGAAGTGTAGCTCAATCCCTTGAAGATCCAAGCTGGGTTGATGTGATGCCAGGAAGAAATGCAAACAGTTTCAAGTTTCAAATGTATGTGTTTCTTGTTTGACTTGCCTGAAGGTAAATATGCTATTTGAACTAAGGGATACTCCAAAAATAAAGAGATGACAGGGGATTGTAAGGAACAAGGCTAGACTTGTAGCTCAAGAACACAGACAGGAGGAGGGCATTGATTATGATGAAATCTTTGCTCCAATTGCAAGAATAGAGACAATCAGATTGTTTTTAGCATTTGCCTCTTACGGTTTATCAGATGGATGTTAAGAGTGCGTTTCTTTATGGTAGAATTGATGAGGAAGTATATGTCACTCAACCTAAGGGATTTGTGGATCCTCAACATCCCAAGAAGGTCTACAAGGTAGTCAAAGCTCTATATGGACTTCATCAAGCACCAAGAGCTTGGTATGCAACCCTTTCTACCTTTTTGCTGAAACATGGTTACAGAAGGGGCACCATTAACAAGACTCTCTTTCTTAAGAAGCACAAAAGAGATATCATCCTGGTACAAGTCTATGTGGATGACATCATTTTTGGATCTACAAAGAAGGCCTGGTGTGATGAATTTGAGGCCTTGATGAAGGGAGAATTTGAAATGAGTGTTATGGGAGAACTTACTTTCTTCCTAGGATTACAAGTTCAGCAAAGACCTAATGGAATTTTTATCAATCAAGAAAAGTATGTGCAAGAGATCTTGAAGAAGTTTGATTTGGAGTGTGTCAGGACTGCTACTACACCCTATGAAGCTCCAAAGCCTAAGTCCAAGAATGAACCTGATAGTCCTGTGAATGTACATTTGTACAGGTCCATGATAGGTTCACTAATGTACTTGACAGCTTCAAGGCCTGATATAATGTTTGCAGTTAGTGCTTGTTCAACGTTTTAAGTCACTCCTACTACTTCAAATTTGGTAGCAGTGAAGAAGATTTTCAAGTATCTTAAAGGCCAACCTAGGTTGGGCTTATGGTACCCTAGAGAGTCACCTTTTGTGCTTGAAGCTTATAGTGACAGTGATTATGCTGGGGCAAACAAGGATAGGAAATCCACAACTGGTGGATGTTAGTTTCTGGGTAGGAGGTTGATCTCATGGCAATGGTATGAAGAAATAAATTGTGGCAAACATCTCTCCACTGAAGCGAGTATGTTGCCCCTGACTCTAAATGTTGTGAGTAGTTTAGTCAGGTTACTCTGGATCCAAAGCCAGTTGTTAGATCATGGTATAAAACTTTATGAATACCAAAATCTTTATTGATAACCAAAGTACCATTTGATAGTTAAAAACTCAGTTTTTCACCATCGGACTAAGCACTAGAAATTAGGCCACCATTTCATAAGAGATGCTAATGAAAAAGAAACTTATCAAGTGCTAAAATACCATATTGATGATATTGTGGCTGATTTGTTAACCAAGGCATTTGATGGACTAGGTTTAATCATCTTTGTGGGTTTTTAACATTGGGTTTGCATCATTCCATAGATACTATGATTGAGGGGAGGATTTGAGTCCAAGGGGAGGACTGTTGTTGTAAAATTTTCTATAATATTGGTTTTTAAATTTTTTTACCACTTAGTTTTTTTTGTGCTACATATTAGTTCTCCTAAGTAGGTTGTTCTTTCTCCTGGTAGTTTTACCTTGTTCTCCTGATTGTTTTTATACTTGTTCTACTGGTCTTTTTATTTCCTCTTGCTTGTCTATTAATTAGTTCATTCTGGTAGTTAATTTTCCTTTCAATTTTATTGTATATGTTTTGTGTGTATTGGCCTATCTTTTGCAGACTACTTGTTTAAGAGGGTTAGATTAGTCCTTTTCTAGTGTTTCCATGGACCACCGTTGGTTTTATTTTGATCCAAGTGTTCATACTGGTAGTTCTAGTGTTCCCTCTGGTGTAACCAGAGTTCCTACTGGTACTTTTCTTTTTTCCTACTAGTAATGTTAATTTTACTTCTGGTTGACTTTTCTTTGTGCTGGTTTTGTCTGTTCGTTATGTAGAGTAAAATTGAGTTTTATCTTCATTAAAAGTTACATTTTAAGATATTTGTGTCATTTTATTAGTCAAAGGGTTTTCTACTTAAATGGATAATTACTGTTTTCTCACATTTTAACAGTTATTTATTTATTTTTCCATCAAACCCTAATTTCCAAACGGCCCAATAGGAATTGAGATCCTTTCTCTATATAAATTAAATTACCATTCTCTACTAGTATCAACTCATAATTGCGATCAACACCCAACACAAAATCTCAACCTTATCTCCCTAGCATCAATGGCCGCACTAAGATACAGGGATGAACACAACAAAGTGGGTTACTTGCAAAAACCCAAAGGCAGTGATGATTATCATCAGATTCTTGACTTTTTGGGGGCTTCTCACATTAGGTATGCCTTCTCTACCATTATTAACACCCATCATCTTTGACTCATTAGTCAAACAATTCTGGTCTACGGCTACACTCAGGTCTCCTGAGTTAGGCCCTCCAGCTATCCTAGCTACCATTGATGCGACTCCCTACACAATTACTGAGGACTCAGTAAGGGGTCAACTTCAATTAGCTGATGATGGTGGTATTGATGATTTACCCATTGCGGACATATACTCTAGAATGGATAATCTTGGATATGTCACTGAAGGCAAGTTAACCTTTTACAAGAATAAGTTTTCACCTCAATGGAGGTTTTTGGTCCACACCATTCTTCACTGTCTCAGTACCAAGTCTGGTAGTTGGGATCAATTTGGTAGCCCAATTGCTGTTGCTCTTATTTGTCTATCTGATAGGAGGAAATTTAACTGGTCTGGTACTTTTTTAAAGGGCGGTTAGTAACATTGGCATGCCTAAAAAGTTTTTAATGTATTCCATGATTTCTTCAAAACCATTTTTGGCTATTAAAACTTTCAGTAATTACAACACCATACAATGTGTTAATGCTATTCTAGTAAACTTTTTGCTAATATGAGGCTCAACTTTGAGGGGAAACCTATGCCACTTTTAGCTGCTGATGCTTATCTAGTAGGTGATGGTGCAGAGGGTAGTTTGCACCAGCGTGTTCCATAAATCATTACTGAACCTATTACCTGAGCCTAATGTATTGAGATCTGACCAACCTCAAGACATTTGTCTGCACCCCCAAGAAACAAATTATGGCCCCTATTGCTCCAGTCTTTGAGCTATGGTAAAGTGTAGACCCAGATATTGCTTTCTTTCTCACGAGTCTAAAGGACTAATGATGCACGTTCACTTCCACCAATGTGAAGATGTACCTTTGGGAGGGCTCTTTCCATGCCTCTCCCACAAGGTTCATCTAGCTTCCCTGCAGGTCACACTTCAGGAGGTGCAGAGGACCCTATTACTCTCACTGCTTTGTCCTCTGTAGTTTCTAGTCTTGTGCAGAAAGTAAATTATTTGGAAACTGAGCTCAAGGCACACAAGTAGCTATTTAAGGATGTGGTGGGAAATTTGGTCAAGCAAGTCAAAGCTATGGAAGTGAAACTCAAGACAAAGAAAAGGAAGTTGGTTGTGAGTGATTCTGACAAAGAAGACAGAGGAGAGCAAGATGTGGATTTGGATGCTCTACACGCATTGGCTAATGCAGCTGTGACTGTTGATTCCACTAAATCTCCTGGTGGTGCTTCTAGTAATCCTGCTGCTTGTTCTTATGATCCTACTAATGATGTTCCTACTGATGTTCCTTCTGGTGTTGCTCCTACTGGTCCTTCAACCGTTTCATCCTGGGTAGTACAATGTTCCTACAGTTAGTTTTTCTTGCTGATGAACCAATTCCTGCTAGGAGTGGTACTACAACTGCTACTCCTTCATCACCTGTCAAAGATCCCAGAAAGGGAAAATGTGTTGTTGTTGAAGAACCTACTCCAACTCAAGATAAGACTTTCAAGCAATGAAGGAGAAAGACATAGGTGGGAGGTTGCTCAGAGATTTCAAGATCAAGAACTATAGATTTGGGGAAAAGCAAGAGTCTGAATCTCTTATGAAGGGATGCTAATTTACGCTTAGGCCAGATGTCTAAGAAATTGAGATTGATGAAAAGACCAAAGAAAGAGACAGCGAGAGGTTCTTGCATCTGCTGCAAACTACTCAGATGCTGCTTGGGATATAATTCTGGCTCGTCTTCAAGCAAATCCAGACTTATCTTCCACAATTTTCGGGGTAGATTTTCCTGATGATGATTTTGCAGCCAAGATGGTTGCTTTGGTCAATTCTTGGAGAAAAGAACTTGCTGAGCAACGGGCTCAAGAACGGAGGGATAGGCCTATGACACCAGCTCAGCTCAGGCAATATATGAGAACTTATGTGAAGAATCAAGGCCCTGCTGTATACACTACTGGTTGGACTATGGCTCAAGTTCAAAAACTCTCTCCTGAACAGCTTCAAGAAGAGTTTGATAAGATTCAAAGAGCTGTTGCATTCACAAGGGGTCTGAAAAGAGATGGTAGTCCAATGACTAATGCCTCTTCAAAGAAACTCAAGACTGGTGATGTTGAAGTAGACGTTGAAGCTCCTTCTCACGGTGTTCCACAGGAAGTAGAAGTTGAAGCTCCTTCTCAAGATGTTTCACGAGAGAAAGTTGATGCTCCTTCTCATTCTCAGAATATTCCAGAAGCTCAAGTTGAAGTTCCTTCTCAGGAAGCTACAGTAGAGGATGTTGAAGTTCCTTCTAACATTGCTTCTAAAGCACAACAAACTGCCTCCTCACTCAAGAAGGTTGGTACCAAGAAGAAGCTATTAGGCAGAAAAGGTGTTCATACTTCTCAATCTACCATTCCAATTGAAGAAGGAGATCCTGACGCTGAACACAAATTGTGCATTAAGTATGCTTCTGATGAGGATTCTGCTTCTGATTGTGATACACCTGTTCATTTATATGCTGTTGTTGACTGGGAGTTATTGCCTACGGGGTTAGGATCGATCAATGCCATCTACAGACTCCCCCCCCAGACACTCTCGCAAGTACTTTACGGAGCCTTATGGGAAATCCTTAACATTGGTCACTCGCGCAGACTTGATGACGATTTATGGTTGCGTGATGACGTTTTATCAAGATCAGAAAGCTGAGGGAGTTGGTCTTGTTCTTTGGGGAGATCTTAAGATTTTGATAGATTCACTGAAATGTATTGGCTTCCTGAAGTGAATGATGGTAGTGATTTTTGGAAGAACCAACACACCTGGAGTATTCAAAACTGGAAGCTATATTCTTTTTCTGGTGTTCATGTGTTGGAGACAGTTAGTGGACTGGTTATACATATGTTTGTGGACAAGAAGTATCCCCTCACTA
Organism: Tanacetum coccineum; assembly: GCA_026074375.1. Classification (NCBI taxonomy): domain Eukaryota; kingdom Viridiplantae; phylum Streptophyta; class Magnoliopsida; order Asterales; family Asteraceae; genus Tanacetum; species Tanacetum coccineum. The sequence continues at coordinate 33,518 of BQNB010003715.1, read as the reverse complement.
TAAACCTTATCGAAAGGATGCTCGATCATCAGCTGGAGATTTGTCACGGAACAGTGGGTAATGAACTTACCACTGCGGTTCAGTTGATTGCCTTTCTCAAGAAACAAATTTCTGATTCCAAGCGTCCTAAGGTTCATGAATGGTACTGTTAAGTTTATTATATATCATAAATCTTTTTGCTATTTAAAATATATTTTTGATATATAAAGTTTTTATGTAGAACCTCTATACTTATTAGCTTTTGCACAGTGTGCCATAAACATTTTTGAGTGTGCACCAAGTTTTGGATATGGAAACAGTTTTTGGCATGCTGCTTGGTTTTATTGTACAACAATATTTTGAACAAAAAGAGAATTTCAGGGTTTGGGTGTTGGTTAACCACCACACAACAAATGGTGTTCAACTCACCATGTCTCACAGACAAGAAAGAGTTGATTCACCATGAGGGTACGGCTCTGGTGTGATTCTCAAATCCGTTGATAGCTTTAATAGTTTGCTCAAAACTATAGGGTATTTAACTCACCCATGCTTCTTTTGCTGAGAGTTGAAATGGTTATCAATCCACCATGGATAATGCCCTTATTGGGAACCAAAGGATTGGCTAGTCCAAACGCAAACGACTTTTGTAAAGACTTTTAACCAATACCGTTGATAGCTGATAATTTGCTAAAAAATTATAGGGTACTCCAATCCCTTGTTATCACAATAAGAGTTGGCTAGGTCCTGAGCAAAACGGGCTACAGGTAAAGACATATAAAATCCGTTTATGGCTGTGATGATTTGCCAAAAATCATTAGGGTATTCCAATTCACCATTGATTCATGTTTTAAGAGTTGGACTGGTTACTAATTCACCAGGGTGATGTCATGATTCCACCAAAAAATTAACTAGCCCAAGAGTGAGTAGCTACTTGGTAAAGGCTTATCAAATCTACTCATGTAGCTAAGGTAGTTCCAAAGTCTATTGCTGGTTCAAGGTTTCCTGCTGCTTCTTTAACGTTGCTGCCTTTTGATGTTCAAGTTCAACAAGACTTTTGATGTTTGGTTCCAAGGCTATGAAGACCAATCTGCTTGACACAAGATCTGCTCAATGTTCAATACTAATCAAGTCTCTTGAAGGTATTTGTCTGCAGAAATACAGATATGTGTAGAAGTTTCATGTGTTCAAGTCAAGACTCAAGCAGATTGGATGTTGCTGTAAAGTTCATATTTCTATCCTCAAGGTTTAAGTTTGAAGATCTATCTAGAAACTGGAAATTAATTTAGTTAAATTCCAGTTTAGGGGAGGATTATTAGGAATAGTTATAATACTTAGTTTCTACTAGTAGGTATGTAGTTCCTACTGGTAGAGTAGTAGTTCCTACTGGCAGGTATGTAGTTCCTGCTGGTAAGGTTATTATCAGGTGTACAAGTTTATATGGATGACACCATCCTACTGGTAGAGTACTTAGTTCCTGGTAGAGTCAAATAGTTATTCCAGGATAAGGTTTTAGTTAGTTAGAGATGAGGATATGCATGAGCAAAATGAGGAAGAGTCATGCATATTATTCTCACGTATTTTTAGTAGATGCCAATTAGGGTTTCACCACTATAAGAACCCACGGCTTAGGGAAAGGAGGTGATCCAGAAAGCATAATTCTCCTTGTTCGTTAATAGAAATCCATAGAAGAATCTTTTAGTTTTTTATCAGTCTTGTTCTTCTTATTAGTTGTGTCTATATTCCACGTAGACATTAGCTTTTCTAAGCAAGAGTCTCTCTTGTGTTTAGCTTGTGATTACATATGTTATTCATCATCCTTAACAGGTAGTAAAGATCTATCTAGAGTGGGATCCAACAATTCCAGATTTACAAAAGGCTGTTGTAGGCTTTTGTGAGCCATGTGTATTGGGGAAACAGAAGAGGTAAGCTTCGTAAAGTCTGGGAATATAATGAGGTGTCACTTTATACATTATTTCGAGGTCATTTAACCCCCTAAATCATGCAAATATGCCCAGATTATGTGCTTAATCATTTGTTTTTAGGTTTTTAGCACTTGGATGGCATTTGAAGGAAATACACGTGACTTGGGCTTATTTGGAGAAGAAACGGACAAGACCACGGCTCTACACCAAGTATCTTGAAGAACCACGCATACATAGCGTGGAGACGGCGTCGCCAGTATAAAGTGACGGCGTCGTGATTTTCAAAGTGATGGCGTCGAGGATTTGTGACGGCGTCAGAGCGTAGCCCCCTTAAAGTGGATCTAGAACCATCGACGTGGCGACGGCATCATGGCTTCAAAGCGACGCTGTCACGTCGTTTTTCCTATATATACAAAATCGATTTTAGGGTTTTTAGTGTGTAACTTTGTATAACTTTTAGGAGACGAACCCTAATCATTCCAACAGCTTTTAGGTCGTCTTTAGGGCCTCAAAACCTTATTGTAACTACCTTTAATCCATGTTTTAATCAAGTAAGGTTGTTTATCTTTAATCATTCAATATGTTTATGTGTTGTTCGATTGATTTATGTTCTTGCTTTCTTTATAACATGCTAGGCTAAACCCTCCTTTGTATTTAGTTATGATTGTTTAAAAATTCGATTGTAGATCCTTTTAATATTGCTTCTTGTGATGGATGTGCGCATTAGGCTTTAGAAAACTAGCCATAAGATATTAAATTTGACATAGACGTCTAGGGAAACGTGAGTGTGTAGAAAGAATACCATCGGTAACAGTCTTCATACTACCTTACCCTAATATGGTTGATCCCTCTTAAGATATTTCAATTGCATTTAATATACTCTTAGGGGCCTTGTAACAGTCTTTATACTACCTTACTTGTGCGTTGCCTTAACGGAATATTAATAGATGACGGGTTCGTGTAATTCATTTATGACTTAGGAAATACTTACACAAATCATCACAAGTGTGACAAAGCAACGGGATTAGGAGAAGCAATCTAAGGAGTAGTACATGATTAAGTAAATACATCTTTTTATCATAAAGTTATCACCAGTAGATTAGATTATATTTAGCTTAATTAGTTAAACAAACCAACCTCTCAAACCTATGATTTTACCTACTTTTTATAAAATAAAAATACAAAAAGAATCTTCTCTCAACCCCGTGGACCTCTGTTAGATCTTGATCGAGCCTTCCCAACCTATTCCCTTAGAGAATGATAACAACCCCCGAGTCTTGCCTATACTACACTACAATGATTAGGTGCACTGCCTAGGGAGTTGTAAAACTTCTTGTTAAAGTCTAACGACAACCGCACCAAGTTTTTAGCGTCGTTGCATGGGGAATAGTTAGGTTTCGACCATTTTTTAACTTAGGTCTACTCGCTTGAATCCTTTCAAGTGAGATTTTTATTTTCGTTATATTAGCTTTCTTGTAGTCTATCTTTTCTTTGTGTTATTTGTTTCGTAAATCATTTTTGTTGACCTCCATGTGAGATAAAAAATCCTATCCGTACTCTTAGAGATTACTCCAGACCCTAGCCATTAGGGCTTTAGGAACACCATTGAGATCCCCGAAGGGAACAATGTGGTGCCTCTTCGATCTAGCACCATCTGGTTGGTGCAAAACGAATGCTAATTCCACGGACTTCGGTCCGAGGATCCAAACCAACATCTTAAGGACTTCTTAAAACTTGTGGACTCACTTGAGCTTGATGTTGCAAATAGGGAAAGAACGCCCCTGCGTTTATTTCAATTTTCCCTTCGCGATTAAGCTAGCAATTGGCTTGAACGTCTTCTAGAAGGATCCATCTCCACATGGGAGGATCTTACTAGTCGTTTCCTTGCTCAATTCTTTCCACCAGGAAGGACAGCAAAATTCCGTAACGACATCTTGATGTTCCAACAATATCAAGGAGAGTCTCTCTCTAAAGCATGGACTCGTTTCAAGGACTTACTCTAAAAAGTCCTTCATCATGGCATAGACCTTTGGCTCCAAATCCAAATATTTTACGATCGCATCGATCAAACCCTGAAAGGAACCGTGGACTATGCTGATGGAGGCCGACTAAGGAAAATGAGTGCAGAAAAAGCCTAGGCCACCATCGAGGAGTTAGCACAATATGAGGATGAAGGGTGGAACAACCCCGTCGTCCCAGAAATAGAGAGCCTCAACTATGAAAACTCCAACCTTGAACAATTATTAGGGATCATGAAGTATAAATTCAGAACACTTATGGAGGAGGCAATCACGCTAATGGGAATGAGTGAAAGCATTTTTGGGATGTCAAGCAACTTAATGCACCAACTACCCCCAGAACCATCGCGCCAAGAAGCATTCTAGGATCTTGTGATGAACTTTAATCTTAATCAGGAAGAGAGAGTTAAGCACCTCGAAGAGTATATGGGTGTTATTGGAAGTGATTTCATGCAACTCTCTTTAGAGGTTGTAGAGAAATTAGAGAAAATAAGAATTAAAAAGAATACATTCACGAAGATCAAAAAAATCACGAGGTACCCCGACACTAAGGATCTCAATCCCCTTAATGGTGATAAATTCTCGGAAGCTCTCACAGAAAAGGCATATTTCCATACACATAAATTTGTCTCACCAAAGTCACTCTGTGTCAAACACGTCCGCATAATCTTCCCCAGTCCACCTCTTGTAAGGTAAACTACCTTTGGCTTTAAGCCTGGTGCAAAGAATAACCAAAACGTCAAGCCTCGACATAATGTAGAAAATGCGAGCCCACAAAGTTCCCCATAAGTCCTCCCATCATTTGAGGAATACACACCGCCTGTGACTTACTCGAAAGAAGTAGAAGAGACTATAAGAATCCCGATGGAGGTAGAACCTTTGGACCATACGAAACTAGAAGATTTAGGCTTGAATACTTGTAGTCATGACCTATTTCTTAGTTCTATGGAAATTCCTAGTGTTGATGAACCGGAGCCTTAACTTTTACCAAAATTTTCACCCTTAGATGTAAATCTAGGAGACAAAAGAGGAACCGACCCACCCATTAAATCACATAATCCAGATAGTTTTAGGATGAAGGTAGGAGATAGTTTAACCATTCATACATCGCCTTCACCTCACGTGGCACCTCTCCACCCTAAGGATATATATTGCTATTATCACCCATGTATAATTGACCCTAAGAAACATTTTGGATTTAAACCAAGTTTATTAGGACAAAGGGGATCCTTAGGTGTTGATTTTTCGAATATGGAGATGATAGAAAATGATTAGGAATTATAATCTAAAGAAGTTTCTTTTCTAGGAAGAGGACTTAATTTACCCATTAGACCAAAAGAAGTAGAGAATGTTAGGATTGAAGATTCACACCATTTAGAGCATATACTTCAACAAGTTTTCCAACATATGGCTCATCTTCACCACAATGATGTGTACTGTTACTATCACCCACACTTGACCTTAAGTGCAGGGGAACCCTACCTTTTGTCTGTTAAATAAGGGTAGAGTCAGGCTCGTGACTCGAACAAAAACAAGCGCTTGTTGAGAGGCAACCCAATTATTTTAATTTAATGCATTTTAGGAGTGTCTTGTGTGTTTTAATTCTATTTTATTTATTTTTTATATGTTTAAAATAAATTGTTTAGATTAATTCGCGTCAGTTTCGAGTCATATGATTGTAATGATTGATCTCAGGTTATGCAGTGTTTTACACAGGATTTAACTAATAAAATGGCGTGCATGAAAATTTTCAATAAAAATAAAGAATAAATATTCACAATGGATGGAGACGGCTTCAGGATTTATCCTGACGGCGTCACTCCACCATACATGTGAAGATTCGACATTTTTCAATTATTTTTGAAAAATAAATTGTGCAATATCTAAACTTTGTAATTTTCTTGTAAACCTGCAGAATCCTATGATTACATCATTACTCTCATCCTATCTTTACTGCTTTTATAGAGTCAACCTTAAAGTTTCGTTGTATATATCATATCCCGCCGATTTTAGGCCAAGTGTGGTTGTCTTTGTCTTTGATTTACAAGTTATATATGATGAGAAGAAGCTTGGAAGTTCTTAGGAAGTTTCATTGGACGATTCTTAGAAGACGATTTAACCAGTTATTGCATGTTTCTTCTCCATTATTGAGCAAACCAGGGGGTACTAGTTTCTTTTACTTGTTTTTTCCCTTTATTCGTTTTACGTACTTCTATAGAACATTGGGGACAATGTTCAACGTAAGTGTAGGGGGAAATATGCCTTAGAAACTATTCCTTCATTTGCCATTTGCTTTGTCCTTAAAACGATGGGTAATATATCGAAACATAGCATAAACGGTAATTTTAACCAAAATTTTAAAAAATTTATAACACATACCGACGAAAACTAAATATTAATAGCGTCTCATGGATATGAATTTATATGACTAGCATAAAAACCCTCAAATTCCACCCCCAAAATGTGAGGTTCGTCTTTAGATTTATAGGAATTCGGGTATCCATCATTGATACCCAAGATAATTTTTCCTTTAGCTTGTTCGAGTTAAGGTTCGAATGCAGTCATATGTGTCTATTCCGCCATTACGAATGTTTACGTATGGTCTTTATCGTCTTTTCTGGAGCATTAGTATCGGTTTAAAATTATATGAGTGTACCGGTAGTGTATTAAATTCTAAAACTTGTTTTTGTAATGCATCTCGAGACCGCATAGTGCGAACTAGTATTTGCTAGATAAGAGGTACTAGGATTAACCCATGTTTTAAACCTGTAATTGCTATGATTGTCACATCGATCATATAACTATCACACACCCTTATCGTGTACTCATTATTAGTGCATGATACCCCTAGTACAACCCTCCGAACCTATCATTTTTTACGGTTCTCATAATTTTCTGGTTAAGCCGGACTATTAATGAAGAACATTGTAACCCTTAAACCAATTGTTACACCCAAATCGCCTTAGTCTACCTTTTATGTACTCGCTTTTAGTACATTATTGTTTTAACCTCAAGTTAATTGTTTGAGTACACGGTTGCTAAGTCATTATAATATAGTTTTAGGATGATTAGGATTCATGGTAGTATTCATCTTATGAAGAATTAGGCAAGACATAATTTATTATCCTCAATTGAGCTCAATAAGCTCCATGTTATTTTGATCCAATTCAATTCGGGTCATTAGTTAGATTGTAATTATCGAGTATGTAAAAGTTCAAGTGTAGGGGTGTATCTATAAACCCCCATGATGTATTATATGTTTAAGCAATGGCAGGACAAAAGTGTACGAAAAAGAAATATACATATACAAAAAAAGTGAAAAAATGTACGGGCTGCCATTTGCTTATATTTATATTTATCATAGAGTCAAGAAAAGAAAAAAAAGAGATTGATGTAGAGTTATGTAGAGTTTGTATATCTTATCTGAGTTTTTGGCTTAGCAACCAATATCAGCGTGTATTCTTATAAATAATTAGCTATCCCTTTCACCTCAAATTCACCCAAAAAAAACCACCCTAAATGAATCACATCCGTTTCCGTATCCATTTATGTTATCTTACACCTACACCCCACAACCCTTAAAAGCCCTATTTGATAGTAATGACTAGTACTTGCGCCTAGCGGTGGAGGTTTGATCATTTACCAATCATATGGTAATTTATATGCTATGACAGGTAATGAATTTTATTTTTCCGTTTCCTATAGTTGTTATAATTTATTATACACTTGAGAGAAAGAGAGAATCAAAACACTTATGTGAGGTGCTAGTATATTCTTTTCGTGCTTTTAATTACGAGGGTCTAGGAGGTTGTGTCGTAAACTGCTTTTAAAGAGTAGGTTAAATGCCCCCAATATTGCTATTGTCTAGGCAGAAAAGCCCATTTGCTTAAGGACAAGCAAATCTCAAGTGTAGGAGTATTTGATGAGGTGTCATTTTATACACTATTTCGGGGTCATTTAACCTCTTAAATCATGCAAATATGCCCATATTATGTGATTAATCATTTGTTTTCAGGTTTTTAGCACTTAGATAGCATTTGAAGGAAATACACGTGACTTTGGCTCATTTGGAGAAGAAACGGACAAGACCACGGCTCTACACCAAGTATCTTGAAGGGAGCGGAGTCTAGGCGGTGGCCTCCTTATATATAAGGGACCACCGGGACCGCCCCCAGAGATCCGTTGGGATTCCCTGCCTATAAATAATGCTCCATTCCTAGCAGAAAAATTATTCCTCTTTGCACGGAATTTTTTAGTCTTTTCTTTCTCTCTCTAAACCTTCTTTCTCTTACTAAAACTCTTGATCACTAACATACTTAGATCTTG
>BQNB010003715.1:0-24628 GCA_026074375.1 Tanacetum coccineum | reverse complement strand
TAGTAATTAGGGTTTAGCTTTTAATTAGTTTAATTAAGGTTTAAATAAAAAGTAAAAATTAGGGCTTTTATTTTTATAAAATTTCTGCATATTTTCTTTATTTAGTATAATTTTTATAAAATTTGTAGGATTTTATCTTTAATAGTTTTATTATTTTTAAAAGTTTTTAATTAGTTTAAATTTTAGAGAAATCATATCTTTAAATCTAAAAAGCCAAAAATAATAATTCTTTTTTCTAAAATTTTCTTTTTACTTATTTTACCTAGGAAAAATATAATTTCAATTATTTTCTGATTTTTATATTTTTTAGGATTTATTTAGTTTTAAATAGTTTTTTAATTCATATTAAATTCAAAAAAAATAATCAAAAAAATATTTTCCTTTTTCTTAAAATTTTCTTTTATCCTTATTTAGGTTTAGAAAATTAGTTTGCATTTTTAGGACTTATTTTTGATTGGCTTACTTAATTGTCGCGTTTTATTTGTTTCCCGTAATTTGTTAAGTGCTTTAATTGTTTTTAATTGCTTGTTTTTAATTAGTAGTTATAGAAAACCCAATCAATCTTCGAACCCATTCAAATCAGTATCCAATATCAAGCGAGGATTCAATTTCTCAAATCATTGGGAAAACGACCCGGGAAATCATACTTTCCGGAAAACATACGTATATTATATATTATATATATATTTTAAAGAGTGAATTTTCCTTAGGGAATTTTCTTAATTGCTCTTGTGATATTATATATTAGTATATATTATTACGTACACATATTAAGGAGTTTCAATCTTGGTTTTACGTCTACTGAGTATATTGGGTTTACGATTTAAAGTGCCCTAGCTCCTCAAACGTTTACTGAATGACTTCTGAATTATGATGGCCCGAACGGTGATACAATAATTCCAAACTCTTCAATCAAACTCATAACTCTTAAAAACTAAGTTCGAGAGTACAAACTTCCTAGAATCAACATATTAACTCATGTGCGAGACGGTGGCTGTTTACTATCATTTTGCTATATCAACCTTCCCTGTTAAGATTGCGATAAGGTCATCAGGCTTTCGATTTTGTAATAATTAATTCATCTCCTTATCATGTGAAGTTCCAAAACCTCTGCCTTGTACTATAATTACATGATTTATAAACCCGCAAGGATACATGCTTGTTTACATACTCTTTTACATAACGTTTATCTTATAACAATGTGATTACTTTTCAAAGACTTATACATGCTTAAACCATGAAACACAAGAGTTTTTGAACAAGTTATATTCTATCCAATACACTATTACAGCTACTGTCTAAAGTTACAATATGCCAAAATCCACCAATTATCATGGACTATTAATCACTACGGTTGAACTTAAATATTGTGGATAGATCATCGGGATTGACGAATCTTGTATTGGCTTAGCCATAGTAACCAAACACCCTATATTAAATTTCATAGGTATATGCATTACCTACACAGAGGGCATATATCTCTCAAAAAATCAATCACATCTTTTGTATATAATACACTATTCAGTTTGGAGTGCCATGCGCTTCGATCCAGACAATACTAATACAAGGAACAAGACCAAACAGATCAAACAAGACATAACCGCAGTAATACACTGTTACTATGATAATTGCGTTCGTTGCAATTATTACAAATAACGGGTATATAATAACGTGACCCAAGATCATGACAATACCATTTTCATAATATACGGCACGGAGTGGCATGGACTCAAAGATGGCTAAAACTTGTTATCATTCACATTGTATGTAACTAGATTTTGGGACCTGCCTTTGTAAAACTCTGATTTGAAATGAATGATAACATATCTTTTGAATAAACGTCTCTTTTAGGTTGTTTTCTATGATTATGATTGTTGTATCCATGAAGTAATACCCCAGATTAGCTTCCGCTGCTATATTGTAAAAATGGGGGTGTTACACTAGTTATAGCTTTTGATAGAACCTAGCCATGGGATGTGTAGTATAAAAAAAGTAACAACACTGTCAATTTTTACTATGTACAGGTAACAACGGCAAGTTGTTCATGAATAATACAATGTTATCCGTTATACCTGTATGTATCATATTTACTGAATTATATTATTCCATCCTATAACTAACTGAAGATACGATACACGATAAAAATTAAATAATATTCATCCTTATCTCCGTCTACAATCAAAATGCAATCATACGTGACTTCTAATAAGTTAATGCTGTTAGAAATCATATCAATAAGTATCTAAGATATCACTATTGTGACAATGTTAAATTGGAACCTGTAACATTGTAAGGAAAGAATTGTTGATATCATTCTTATTACGTGTTGTACTTAATGATGATAGAATGCTCTCCCAAAAGGACGTCAGCATCTGAAGCACTTGCCAATGACTCAGCGCCATCAAGAACTAGTTGCTTATAGTTTTTTTCGTAACTCTAGAAGCTCAACCTCTAACTATTGCAAATACAGATAATACCACCATACCAAGGCGAAGCTCCGTGAATAAAGAAAATGAAGCTATAGAAAGTTCTAGCTAACCAACCTATCAACTTCAAAGTACGGAATCGCAGTTGGACTTATCCGCTGTTTGAACGAACAGATTAGTGTTTTCCCGATAGCAACTGATCTAAGACTTCATGTGAGTTTGCTACAGTACTTTAACTGAAGAAGCTCTATCCTGTGGAATTATTATGCCCAACGCAATTAGGATAGAAGAATCTTACAATATTACATGGGTTGAATTCAAGAAGCTTTTGATAAAGAAGTACTGCCCCCGAACTGAGGTCCAGAAGATGGAAGACGAATTTTACCCATCTAAACTAGTGAAAGGAATAATCTCGAAGACCATATGATGAAAAGATTCCAGAATTGGGCAACCTTGTGTCCAACTAAGGAGCCAGATTTGAGAAATGATGGAAGTTTTCATCGGGGGATTGCCTTGAAGTATTAAAGGGAATGTTACCGCCTCTAAACCTCAAACTCTAGAGGAAGCCATAACAAATCCCAGAGGCTAAGGATCAGGTACAAAGCCAACACTCCGTTGCAAGTATCAAGTATCAAAGAATACGTTGACGACATAAGAACTTTCAACAACAACAACTACCATAACACTAACACCAACAACCGCTACAATAATCACCAACCACAACATAACAGAAGACAGGAAACCTTTAGGGCAAATGAAATCACCCCAACAAAAAACAATGGTGTATGACTGGAAAACCGTCCTTTGTGTAAGAAAAGCACAATGCATCACAAGACCTTGCACAATCAAGTGTAAACTTAGCAACGATGATGGACCATCTGACAAAGAACTGTAAAACAAAGTGGCTACCACTGAAGTCATCTCTACCAGAGGATAGTTACTTTGTCATTGCATGTGTAGAGAAAGGGCATTATGCAAATCAGTGCCGAAAGACCACCACCCAGACAATGCCCATGTAAGAGCCTCACATGTCCGAGGATAGGAATGCACACCAAGACCCGAATATAGACCACGGTAGTTCCTTCTAAACCAACATCTAGCTAAGTATTAATTTGATTCTGGAGCCGATAAGAATCTCTCGTATCATACCGATCTCTTACCTCTAAGCAAAATATTCCACCCATTACAATAGATACCTTTTACGATATCAAAATGGCTGACGGAAACCTAGTAAGCACAAACACCATTATCTAGGGTTGCACCCTGACCTTGTTAAACCAACCTTTCAAAATTGATCTTATGCCAATCAAACTCGGTAGTTTCGACGTCGTTATTGGTATGGATTGGTTATCCAAGTATCATGCTATAATTATCTGTGACGAGAGAGTCGTCCACATCCCAATCAACGGTGAAACTTTGATCATCCAAAGTGACCAAAGTAAAACCCTACTAAGTCTCATATCCTGTATAAAAACCGAAAGGTATATATCTTGAGGTTGTCAAGTTTTCGTAATCCAAGTAATGGAAAATAAGTCAGACGAGAAAAGACTAGAAGATATCCCAGTAGTCAGAGAATTCCCAGAAGTTTTTCCTAAAGATCTTACATGCCTTACCTCCCATTCCCAAGTAGAATTCAAATTGGATCTAAATCCAGGAGCGGCACCAGTATCCCGCGCACCTTTAAGATAGCTCCATTAGAAAAGATAGAACTGTCTAACCAACAACAGAGTTATAAAACAAGGTTTTATCCGCCCAAGTACATCGCTCTTGGGGAGCTCTTATCTTAATTGTCAAAAGAAAGACGGATCTTTCCAGAAATGTGAATCGATTACCGGGGATTGAATAAATTTACCGTAAAGAATTCTTACCCATCTACCCAGATTGATGACTTAATTTGATCACTTCAGGTTTAGTTGTCTACTCAAAAATTCGTTAAAATCAGGCAATCATCAACAAGAGAAAGGATAGAAATATTCCAAGACTGCTTCCAGAACAAATATACGTACACAACAGATTTCAAGTAAATCCAATTGGTTTAACTAACGCACCTGATTGTATTCATGGACCTCATGAACCGTGTGTGCAAACCATACTTGGATAAATTTGTGATAATGTTCATCGATGATATTCTCATCTACTCTCGAAACAAAGAAATCACGCAAAATCAACAAAGAATAATCTTGGAGAATAACTCAACAAAGGAACATAATATGCCAAGTTTCTCCAAATGTGATTTTCCCCCCTTATCGTATCGTGCAATTTCTTGGACACTTAATTGATAATCAAGGACTTTATGTTGACCCCGCCAAGATTGAAGCAGTTAAGAATTGGGCATCTCCTACTACACCTACAGAAATACGTCAATTCTTAGGACTTGCCGACTATTATCGGAGATTTATCAAAGATTTCTCAAAGATTGCAAAGTCTTTGACTGAATTAACCCAAAAAAAAAGAAGTATATCTGGGGCGAAGATCAAGATTCGGCTTTCCAACAGCTAAAACATGAACTAATATAAGCTCAAATCTAGCATAACCCGAAGAATTGACGATTTGTTGTTTACTGTGATGCATCCATCAAGGTTTGGGAGCGTTGTTAAGCAAAGAGAGAGGTTATTGAATATGCACCCGAAACTAAAGCCTAAAGAAGAAAACAATACACTCAAGATCTGAATTAGAAATCAGTAGAGTTTCGCGTCCTTTAAAATTTGGTGACACTTGTCTGTATGGCACCAAATGTACCGTGTTCACTGATCATAAAAAGTATTTTCAGCAAGAACCCTTGATCAGAAAGAGTTGAACATGAGACAACGCTGTTGGCTAAAATTGTTTGCCGATTATGATTGTGAAATTTGTTACCATCCTGGAAAGGAAAATGTCGTAGCAGATGCCTTAAGCTGGAAGGAACGAATCAAACCACGCCGAGTTAGATCATTAGTTATGACCATTCATCTAAAATTACCATCACAAATTCTCAAAACACAAACTGAGGCACTCAAGGAAGAAAACATCAAGGCTAAAAACTTATGAGGAATGGATAAAGCATTTGAAATACATTCTGATGGAACTCGTTATATTAAAAACCGAAGCTGGTTACCACTCTTTGGTAATCTAAGAGACTTGATCATGCATGAGTCCTCAGATCAAGTATCCATTCACCCAGGTTCTACAAGAATGTCAGGATCTAAAGAAACTCTATTGATGGCTTAACATGAAGGCAATCATCATTGAATATGTTGGCAAATGTTTGACATGTTCTAAAGTTAAGGCAGAATGTCAGAAGCCATCCGGCTTACTGGTACAACCAGAGATTCCTATATGGAAGTAGGTGAGAATAACAATGGATTTTATCACAAAACGTCCCAAAACATTAAGCGAACATGACACAATCTGGGTCATTGTCGATCATCTTACCAAATCAGCACATTTCATCCCTACCAGAGCAACAGATAGTATGGAAACCCTTACAAGGTTGTATATCAAAGAAATAGTTTCACGGCATGGCGTGCCGATATCCATCATCTCGGATCATGACAGTCATTTCACATCCAGATTCTGGTAATCATTGCAGAATGCTTTAGGTACTCAATTAGACACGAGTACGACATATCATCCCGAAACCAATAGACAAAGTGAAAGAACCATCCAAACACTTGAAGACATGCTTCGAGCCTGTGTTATAGATTTTGGAAAAGGATGGGAAAGACACTTACCATTAGTAGAATTTTCTTACAATAACAGTTACCATGCCAGTATTAAGGCAGCACCTTTGAGAAACGTTATGGTCGAAAGTGCAGATAACCTGTTTCACTATGCCGAAGTTAGAAGAGATGTTCAACTTACGAGACCAGAAATAATCCATGAAACCACTGAAAAGATAGTGCAAATTCGACAACGCTTGCAAGCTGCAAGAGACCGGCAAAGAAGTTATGCCAATATAAGATGAAAGCCTTTAGAATTTCAAGTTGGAGATCATGTTATGTTAAAAGTATCACCTCGTAAAGGTGTCATCCGATTCGAAAACCGTAAAGCTTAATCCCCGTACTTAGACCATTCAAAAATTCCTTGAACGATGGCCTAGTGGCATATAAACTTAAGCTTCTTGAAGAGCTCAGTAATGTCCACAGTACTTTCCACGTTTCTAATCTAAAGAAATGCTTATCTGACGAATCCCTTGTCATTTCAATGAAAGAGCTTCGACTCGATGAAAAACTCAACTTTGTAGAAGAACCAATGGAGATTATGGATCGAGAAGTCAAGCAACTAAAACAAAGTTGTATTCCTATAATCAAAGTAAGATGGAACTCTAAAAGAGGACCATAATTTATGTGGGAACGCGAAGATCAAATTCGTGCCAAGTATCCACATCTGTTTTCAAACACCACTCCGGCATCCAACTAAATCTCGGGACGAGATTTCTTTTAAGGGAGGGAGACTATAACAACTCGTAATTTTCATCAATGTAATTATCCATCTATTAAATTAGATGCACTATAATATCCATCTATTAAAGTAGATACACCTTATATACCACCTTTTTACAAAGAAATTTTTGCTTTATCTCATTATGCAACGTAACTTGCATCTCTAAAGTAAACGAGCTCACGCAACCTCTAACATGCCAGCTATATCTATTTTTATATCATGTAAACATCCTAATATGTTAAGTCAACATCTTAATATCATTTTTACCAAGTACATTATCCATATAACATACTTTTCAAAACGTTATATCAAAACAAGCATTAAACGTTAATGTTTATATCAAAACCCTAATTATATGTAACGTATACATATAGAATGAATGTACAAACAATAAAGGCATGTGTACAAGTAATCAATGCATAGAATTCAAAAGTAGTTTCCCTCTAAAATAAGGTACAAGTCCTTAAAAGCACAATGTACAAGTAAATGAAGCACGAATTGAAAATAGCCGTTTTACCTCCGTTTTTCTTAGAGATTTCTTACAAACTAATCAACACATGTTACAAGCACTTTATGCATGACATTTACATCATATTTCACTTTCATTTCATGCAATGTACATGTTTTAAAAAACCTAAAACCCTAACCCATTTCAAAAACTAACCCGCCACCCTTTTCCCTCCATTTCTACCCATTTTAAACCCAACCAAGTATCCTAGCACCTCTATGACTAAGCTATTATAGCCCTAAGCACCTTACAAGCACCTCTAACACTTTCCTTGGCCTCCAAGGTGGCCTTGTCACCTCCTTGTTGCCTCACTTCAGTCTCGGCCACACAAACTATCAACACCTCTCATAGCTAGTTTTCTAGCTATCAATACTCACCTATAGCTCATCCTTGTCATCCTTAGATGCTATTAGTCACCTCACCTTGCTCCCTACTCTTGCTAAACTTGGCCTCCAAGAATTTCAAGGCTATAAATAGCCGTACCCTCCTCACTTCAATCTCATACCTCAAACACTCAAGTAAACAACAATGGAGTCATACGATCAGCCAAGAAGGATCAAGAGAAGTCCCCAAGACCAGGAGTGAAGCCAAGCACCAAGAGAAGAAGTCTTGTGAAGTCGTTTCTAGGCGTACGAGTACTAAAAACCCCATTGGACCCATTTTGAGCTCAAGTAAGCCATAATCTTGTTCTATAAGCTAAAATTATATTTTAAAACTTTCATAAGGCTTGCATGATCATATCTAAGCTCTTGTTAAAAGCTTTAAACTCAAAACCATGCGTGGTTAATTTTCTAAAACCAAATGAACCCTAAAAACCTTAATAACTCATTTTCTTTAATTCTACAAGCTAATCTGATATGATGTTATTATAAGCTATTCCTATAAGCTTATTTATCATTTCTATAAACTTTTTATCAATCTTAAAAGCTTAAACACGTTGGATTAATTTTTCGAACCTAAACGACCTATTTTGTCATTTTAAGCTCGTAAACCCTTTTCATAACCTATAAGCTCGTAAAAGCTGTTTATCCTAACTTATTTTAGCTTATTGTAATAAGCTATAACCTACAAATCTCTTTTGAAATCCTAAAAATAAGCTTGCATGGAATTTGGACTTGTTTTGCAAATTATTTTCATGCAAGGGGTATATATTGTAACTTTTGGAAAATATTAACTAAAGGGGCTGAAAATGTCATTATTCTAAAGTTATAACTATAAGGACCTATTTTTCAAAGTTTCAAAGTTAAAGGTTTAAATTATATATACTTTATATATAAAGGACTAAAGTTGTAAAAGTTTATAAACCAAGGGTATATATTGCCAAGTTTGCAAACTTAAAAATATAAAATATAATTATTTTATATAAATTATAAAAATATATATTAATATTAAAAAAACTCAATTTTATTAAAACTCGACACATTTATCGTTATTAATCATAAATCGACGCATTATTTCGTTATATATTTAACATAATTTATCATCGACTAACTTTTGAAGAAACTTAAAATCTTATCATATCACGTTACTAGGGAGCTTCATATAAGGGATTTCATTTGGGTATACGTTTTGACGAGTTTGCTGGATTTACGATTTAAAGTGTCCTGGCTCCTCAAACGTTTACTACATGACTTCTGAATTATGATGGCCTGAACAGTGATACAATATTTCCATAAATCGATAAATCAAAGATATACGTTAAATATCATGAAGTTTTGAAACATAAACCATCACACTAAGACAGACACATTACCCCGGGTTGCGTGATGAAGTCGTTACTTTCACTTGATATACTTTTACCATCAATCAGATTTCCTTATACTATTAAGGTGAGTTCATAGCCTCACTTTTAAATCTTTTATTTCATGAACCCGTGAGGGGGATACATGCTATAAACCATGAATACAAGTGTTTTATAAATGTATGCTATCCTGATATATTATTGCATCTGTTGTCTAAGTCTCTTTATGCCAAAAGACCCCCACCATCATGGACCATTAATCACTTGCGAGTGAACGCGAATATTGTGAATAGGCCTATTAGGATTGACGAACCCTGTTTGTATTAGCCGGATAGGTAACCAAACGCACTATATTTGAAACTCATAGGTATATGGCAATTACCTACTCGGGGGCCATTATCTTTATATATATATCATTATTGATATATACACTAGTCAGTTTGAGTGCCATTAGCTTAGACACAATAATACTGTTTTCTATAATAATTGTACTCATTACAATTATTACACTTATGGGTGTATAACAACGTAACCCACTCTTATGATGACTTGTATTCACTCTATTTATTATAAACCTATGAATTTTACTCATCCATTGTGTTGACCTTTTTAGCATGTTTATCTCAGGTAACTGAACATCTTATGGCACGGAGTGGCACAGACTTGAAGATGGCTAAACTGTTATCATTCAAACTTTATGTTTTCATGTAGATTTTGGGACCTCTGTTTGTAAAAACTCTGATGAAATAATAAATGATAACTTATCTTTTAAAAACGTCTCTTTCGAGTCGTTTTCTATGATTATGACTGTTGTACTATGAAATTAAACCCCAGATTAGCTTCCGCTGCTATATGTCAAAAACGAGGATGTTATAGATTGGTATTAAGAGCCACGGTTATAGAGAACAAGGTTAAAACCTTAACTATAACTATATTTCTTTTTCCATCCAAGAAAGTCTTTCGTGCCACAACATCTCCTGAATAGTATGTAAAGATACATAACTATTATATTATACTATTATATAAATAACTTATGTTATTTACTACTGGGTTGTTAACAGAGTGATGTCTTCTCCCAACCATCCTACTTCCGATATTGAGGATGCTTTTTCCTCCAACTTTCCGGACTATATCTCGGCTTCCTCGGACTATGTCCCAGCTTCACCAGGAAAAACTTATTCTAGCTCTTCAAATAACTCATTTGGTGTAGTTCCAATAGTTTCACTAACTCTTTCACTTTTTCATGATGACCCTTATATGAAGGTCATGCATGCATACTATGCTAAAGAATCACCTATTCCACCACCAACTATTGTGCCTCCATCTACAATGCTATCTCCAATGTTTAATCCTCAAGAATTCTTTCTTCCGGAGGAATTATTGTCACCTAAGAAACAAGGCCATAACCAATCATTCTCCTCTACTTCTGCCCTACCTCAAGAATTTGAGATGGGAGAAAGCTCTCGTAAGACAAGTCTGGAACGTCACGAGGAGCAAATTGAGGAAATCCTGAATCACCTGGATGAACTCTCTCTCGACCGCATTGAGCACATAGAAGACAAAATAGAAGGTCTCGGAAAAGGTCGGGTGATTATACAACAAGATTTCGACAATCTGGAAGCTGAACTCCAAAAGGCTCATGCTCGAATTGCTAAACTTCAAAGAAAGCAAATGGGAAATAACAACAAGATTGCTCTGGCTCGCTTCAGGATTGCTAATCTAGAACAAATCATCGAAGAAATCCAAGTCCGTCACCAAGCAGACAAGGAAAGTCTTCTGAATGCAATCTATGAACTCAAGAACAGCCAGAAAGGACCATCGAACTACTAGATTAGATACTAGTTATAGCTTTTAACCTAGCCACGGGATGTGTGGTATAAATAACAACACTTGTCAAATTTTGACTATGTACAGTACAAAGGCAAGTTGTTCATGATATAATACAATGGCAATCCCGTTATACCTTGTTGTTTCATAATACCGATATATCCATCCTAAAACAACTTCTCTTATATCATCATCTCCGTCTCCATCGTTATGAATCATACCATGATTTCTAAATAAATCATAGATACTTATTTGATATGAATTATCTATGATTTCGATATCACTATTGTGACAATGTTTATTTTTGAACTTTAATCATTTTAAGACTTGTGATATCATTCTTATTACGTGTTATCTTATGTTGATAGAATGCCTCCCAAAAGGATGTCAACATCTGAAGCACCAGCCATGACTCAGGCTGCCATCAGGAAACTAGTTGCTGACAGTGTTACCACAGCTCTGGAAGCACAAGCCGCTAACATGGCAAATACTGATAATACCACCAGACCAAGAGAAGCTCCTGTGGCAAGACAATGTAGCTACAAAGAGTTCATGAGCTGCCAACCTATCAACTTCAAAGGTACGGAAGGCGCTATTGGTCTCATCCGCTGGTTTGAAAGAACTGAATCAGTGTTTTCCCGTAGCAACTGTACCGAAGACTGCAAGGTGAAGTTTGCTACTGGTACTTTAACTGAAGAAGCTCTATCTTGGTGGAATTCTTTTGCCCAACCTATTGGGATAGAAGAAGCTTACAAGATTACCTGGGTTGAATTCAAGAAGCTTTTGATAAAGAAGTATTGTCCCCGAACTGAAGTCTAGAAGATGGAAGACGAATTTTACCATCTGACTGTGAAGGGGAATGATCTCAAGACATATGTGAGAAGATTCCAGGAATTGGCAACCTTAACCTTATGTCCAACTATGGTGCCAGATTTGAGACAATCGATTAGTAGTTTTATCGGGGGATTACCTCATAGTATTGAAGGGGAATTGTTACCACTCTAAAACTCAAACTCTGAGGAAGCCAAGCCATTAACATAGCCCAGAGGCTAATGGATCAGGTAACAAAGCACACTCCGGTGCAAGTATCAAGTGATCACCAAACGAAAGTTTGACGATAGAAGAACTTTCAACAACAACTACGTAATGATAATAACAACACAACTACTGTTAGCACCAACAACCGCTTACAATAATTACCAACCACAACAGAACAGAAGACAAGAAACCTTCAGGGCTTATGCTGCCACCCCAACTGAAAATAATGGATATACTGGAAACCGTCCCTTGTGTAAGAAATGCACTCTGCATCACACAGGACCTTGCACTGTTAAATGTAATATTTGCAACAAGGTGGGCCATCTTTGGGGACTAAGAACTGCAGAAACAAAGGGCCAACCACTGGAAGTAATCGGCTAACAATGACATGGTTACATGTCATGTCGGTGGAGAGAAAGGTCATTTTGACAAATTCAGTGCGTATGACACCAACAAACAATGTAGGGTAGAGCCTACAGGCAAGGGATAGGAAATGCTCATCAAGACTCCGATCGTGTGTAAGATGTACTGTTTATTGCGAATAAATATACATGCTGTGCTTGAGTATTATTGGATTCTGGAGCAGATTATAGCTTTGGATCTATATCTCTTGTCATTAAGCTAAATGATTCCTCCCTGTACAATTAGTTTCCTTTTAAACTTATCTTATGGGTGTCAGGGTAATACTTAGTAAGCTCTTACTACGTGGTTACTGGGTTGATTCTCGGTCTTTGTTTAAACCAACACTTTCAAAATTGAATCGATGCTGTGCATTGGTTTCGAGCGGTAGGGGGTCGGGGCCGTGGGTAGGGTTTGGTTATCCATGTATCATGCTAGGATCATCTGTGTCGAGGATTGTCGGTCCACATTCCTATCGACGGTATGATGATTGAAACATTAATTCATTCGAGGTTGAGCAGTTTGTAAAACCCGACCTAATCTCAATATCCTGTATATAATCCGAAAAGGTATTATCTTTGGGGAGTCCAGTTTTCCGTTTTTCCCTATATATGGAAAAGAACGTCGGACAAAGAAACGACTAGGAAGATGCATACGGTAGTCAGAGATTAAGGAAGTTTTTATTGATGATCTACTGGCCACTTCATCTTGTTCGTCAAGTAGAGTTTCAATTTGATTTATTCCAAGAGCGACTCCTGTAGCAACGTAGCACTTATAGATTAGCTCCTTCAGAAATTCAGGAACTATTAACACTTTCAAGAGTTGGTGAGAACCGAGGTTTTATTGGACAAGTATTATTTCACATTGGGGAGCTTGTCTTATTTGTTAAAAAAGAAGGACGGATCTTTCTGTAATGTTTATCGATTTCTGGGAGTTGAATAAACTTACCGGTAAAGAATGTTACCCATTACCCAGGATTCAGATGACTTTTTTGACCAACTTCAAGGTCTCGAGGATCACTCAAAGATCGAATTGAGTTTAGGTTATTCATCAACTATGAGTCAGGGATGAAGATATTCCCAAGACTGCTTTAGAACAAGATACAGACATTATGCATTTAAAGTGATGCCATTGGTTTTACTAAAGCGCCTGCTGTATTCATGGATTCATGAATTATGTGTTTTGGAAACCAATACTTGGATTAAAATTTTGATTAGTGTTCATCGGTGATATGCTTATCTACTCTTATAACAATGAAGAGCACGCAAATATCGAGAATAGATCCATTGAATTACTCAAGAAAGAGAAGTTGTATGCCAAGTTCTTCTAAGTGTGATTTTCCCTAGATTCAATATGCTCGCACCCCCCCCCCCCCCCCCCTCTTCTTGGACACTTAATTGTTAGTTAAGGACTATATGTTGACCCCGCCAAGATTGAAGTCAGTTAAGATATTAGGCCATCTCCTACTACATCATAGAAATACTAGTCAATTCTTAGGACTCGCCGGTTATTATCAGAGATTTATCAAAGATTTTTCAAAGATTGCAAAGTCTTTGACCAAACTAACCCAGAAAAACAAGTATATCGGGGCGTAAGATCAAGAATTGGCTTTCCAATTACTATATACAGAAGCATTTTGTGATTAGCTCCAATCTCCTTCAGCATTACCAGAAGGAAACGACGATTTAGTTATTTATGTGAAGCATCCCATCAAGGTCTGGGAGCGATGTTATTGCAAAGATGAGAAAGTTATTGCATATGCATTTTCTGACTACTTAAGCCTAATGAAGGAAAAACTATTACCACTCTAGATATCGAATTAGGAAGCTGTTGTGTTCGCTCTTAAAATTTGGAGACACTACATATAGGTACAATTGTGTACTTTGTTCACTGATCATATAAGTCTTTAGCACCATCCGTTGGATCAGAAAGAGTGGTACATGAGAACAACGCGTTGCATCCCAGTTAGAATTGCTTGAAGTATTTATGATTGGAATTCGCTACCATCCTGGAAAGGCAATATTTGTAGCAGATGCCTAAAAGCGGAAGGTTGACTGATAATCAAACCACTTAGTGTTCGATCAATAGTTATGACCCATTTCATCCAACTTACGTCATAAACTTCTTTACCCAGCTCAAACACGAAGTACTCAAAGAAGAAACATGAAGGCTGGAAAACTTACGAGGGGAATGTTATTAAGTATTTGAAATACGTCCTAAGGAACTGATCGTTGTTATTAAGAACGAAGTTGGTTACCACTATTTGGTAATCTGACTTGTGGATCTTGATTATGAATGAGTACCCATAAATCGAAGTTTTTCCATTCACTGGGTTCTATACAAGATGTATCGGATCTTAAGAAACTCTATTGGTGGACCTTACATGAAGGCAATCATCGAAGTATATGATGGCTAATGTCTTAACATGTTCTAGAGTTAAGACAGAGTAATGTCAGAAGCCATCCGGACTTACTGGTACAACCAGATATTCCTATGTGGAAGTGGGAGAGAATAACAATGGATTTCATCATTAAAACGGCCTAAAAATCAAACGTACATGACACAATATGGTAGTTATTGTCGATCGCTCTTACCAAATGACACTTCATCCCTACCGAAGATGACAGATAGTATGGAAAACCCTTAGAGGTAGTATACATCAAAGAAATAGTGCTCCTGGCATGGACGCTGCCAATATCTATCATCTCAGATCGTGACAGTCATTTAATTCAGATACTTTATGGCAATCATTACAGAAGGGCTTTGGTATCAATTTAGACATGAGTTTGACATATCATCCCAAAACGTATGGACAAAGTAAAAGGTCATTCAATACCATCTCTAATAACATGCTTTTGAGCCATGGGTTATAGATTTTTGGTAAAAGCGCATGGGAAAAGGAACACTTCCATTGGTAGATTTTCTTTATAACAATAACAATTATGTTCCATGTTGCAAGGCATGCACCATTTGAGGCACTTTATGGTTGAAAGTGCAGATCACCTACTTTGCTGGGCAGTAAGTAGAAAGTTGGAGATGTTCAATGACAGGACAGAAATGATCATGAAACCACTTAATAAAGATAGTGCAAATTCGACAACGCTTGCAAGCTGCAAGAGACCGACAAAGAAGTTACGCCAATATAAGACGAAAGCCTTTAGAATTTCAAGTTGGAGATTGTGTTATGTTGAAAGTATCACTCGTAAGGTGTCATCTGATTCGGGTGAAAACGAGGGAAAGGCTTAACTTCCCAGTAAATTGGTCCATTCATAAATCCTTTAGACGAATTGGCCCGTGGCATATAAACTTGAGGATTCCTAAAATGCTCTGTAATGTCACGATACTTTCCATGTTTCTATCTAAAGAATACTTATCTGGCACAATCCCCTTGTCATTTCAAGTAAAGGCTTCGAATTGTGATGTCAAACTCAAGTTTGTAGAAGAACAGTGGAGATTATGGACTCAGAGAAGTCAAGCAACTGTAACAAAGTCGTTATTCATATAATTAAGTAAGATGGAAACTCTAAAAGGGACCAGAATTTAATGGCGAACACGAAGATCAAATTCGTGCCAAGTATCCACATCTGTTTTCAAACATCACTCCGGCATCCAACTAAATCTCAGGACGAGATTTCTTTTAAGGGAGGGAGACTATAACAACCCGTAATTTTCATCAATGTAATTATCCATCTATTAAATTAGATGCACTATAATATCCATCTATTATATATATACCACCTTTTTACAGGGAATTTTTTTGCTTTATCTCATTATGCAACGTAACTTGCATCTCTAAAGTAAACAAGCTCACACAACCTCTATTTAGATTGCCTTCTATATCTTTTGTGTTTTTCATGTATACTTCTTAATAGGTCAGTCTTTATCATTTAATATCATTCTTTACCATGTACATTAATCATGTTATCGTTACTTTTCAAAACGTTATATCAAAACAAGCATTAAACGTTAACGTTTATATCAAAACCCTAATTATATGTAATGTATTACAATATAAAAATGAAATGTACAAGCCTTTTTAAGCATGTGTTACAAGTAGTATATTACACCAACATTTGTATATCTTTTCCCTCCTAAATCAAGTTACAACTTTCCTAAAACATTAATGTATAAGTCAATAATGCAAGAAAGTCAAATTAGGTCATTTTACCTCCTAAATCACTTTGGTTTCTTACCACCACTTTAGTACAAGGTACAAGCACTTAATGCATGACTTTTAAACCTTAAACCTAAACCCTAATTCATCCTAAACCTAATCTAAACCCTAAACCTAAAAACAAAACCCTAAACCTCCTAATTTCACTTTCAACAAAAACTAAACCCTTAACCTAAAACTTAGCCCTAAACCTTAATCCTAAGCCTCTAATATCAATCCTAACACTATTACTAAACCTTTAATCTACCGCATTAATCTAACCTTAATCCACATTTTAAAAACCCAAAACCCTAAACCGGAGCCCTAACCAACCCTGATACCATTTTCACCCATTTTTACTCATTGTTAAACCATAGCACACTCCATGACCTCCCCTTTTGTCACCAAGCAGCTTACAAGCACCTCTCTACCTCCTTCCCTTGGCTACTATGTTGGCCATGTTCACTACTTGTCACCCCTGTCTAGCTGAACCTTCATAAACTCTCAAACTTCTCTTACACCTTGCTTTGCATACATTCATGAGCCCACCATACTCTACCCTAGGCTATCTTAGTATTCTCTACACCCTTGGTCCTTACATACAAGCTAAAAACTTGGCCAACAAGGGTTTGAGCCACTATAATAGACCGAATCCATTGATCCATTTTAAAAACACCTAAATTTTCATTAACACTTCAAATGAAGTTTAGCTCAGCTAAGGAAGAAGTTTAAGACCCCTTAGCTTAGAATAGAAGTCAAGAATCAAGAGAAGGGCTCTTGAAGTCAGTTACTAGGCAGTGATTACGAACCCGAAAGAAAAACCCCAGTTCGACCCAATTTTAGTCAAGTATGTCATAAGATCTTGTTACTTAAACTTTATAATATGTATTATAATGTTCATAATTACTTCTTAAGATTATACTGAACTATTGTTTGAAGCTTTGGAATCCTCAAACCCATGTGTTTTTTATTAAAAACCCTAAAAACATCCCGTTTGATTTTTCTAGCTAATGATCTGTTTTCTAAACTTTCGTTAGGTTAGAACATCTTATTTTTGCTTATTTAATAAGCTATAACCTGAAAATATATTTGGAATCTAAATATGCTTTGCATGACTTTTTGGACTTGTGTTGCAAATATTTCCATGCATAGGGGTTATATATATCGTAACTTTTTGAAATTGATAACTAAAGGGGACTTGAAATTGTAATTATTCTAAAGTATAACTATAAGGACCGCTATTTTGCCATGTTTCAAGTTAAAGGTTTTATGAATTATTTTATACTTTATATATAAAGGACCTAAAGTTGTAAAAGTTTATTAAACCATGGGTATTATTGCCAAATTGCAAACTTAATAATATATCATTAATATTATAAAACTCGATATTATTAAAACCACGACATTATTTTATAGTTATTATCATTAAATAAACGCATTATTTCGTTATATAAGTAACATAATTTATCACTCGACTAACTTTTAAAGAATAATTAAAATCTATATCGTATCACGTTATTAGGAATTTCATATAAGGGTTAATTTAGTTTTCATTTGCGAGTTTACCGGGTATACGATTTTAAAGTGCCCTGGCTCCTCAAACGATACTACATGGCCTCTAGATTATGATAGCCCAAACAGTGATACAATATTTCCATAATTTCATAAATCAATGATATATGTTAAACTTTATGATGTTTTGAAATATAAACCATCACACTAAGACTTGACATATTACCCTAGGTTGCGTGACGAAGCCGTTACTTTCACTTGATTTACTTTTGCCATGAATCAGATTTCCCTATACTATTAAGGTGAGTTCATAGCCTTGCTTTTAAATCTTCTATTTCATAAACCCGTGAGGGGATTCTTGCCCTTTAAACCATGAATACAAGTGTTTATAAATGTATGCTATCTGTTATATTATTGATAGTTGTCTAAGTCCCTTTAGCAAAAAAGACCACCACAATCATGGACCATTAATCACCGACGAGTGAATGCGAATATTGTGTTTTAGATTATATTTTGGAATTGATGAATCCCGTTTGTGTTTAGCCGACGATAGGTTAACCAATAACACTATATTTTGAAAATCTATAGGTAATGGAAATTACCTACACGGGGTCCATTATCTTTATATATATCATTAATTGATATATACAATAAGCCAGTTTAAGTGTCATGAGCTTAGAGCAATAATTTACTGTTTCCATAATAACAATTGTATTTTTGCCAATTATTACACTTATGGGTGTTATAAACAATGTTAACCACTCTTATGATGATCTTGTATGCACTACTAATGTATTATAATCTTAGGAATTTCACTCAACCAATTGTGTTGACCTTTTTTGCATGTTCTATCTCAAGGTAAATGAACATCTATATGGCAACGAATTAGTGACAAGGACTTGAAGATGGCTGCTAGAACGGTTATCATTTTAAAACTTTATGTTTTCATGTAGATTTTGGGACCTCTGTTTGTAAAAACTCTGATGAAATAATGAATGATAACTTATCTTTTAAAAACGTCTCTTTCAAGTCGCTTTTTATGATTATGACTGTTGTACTATGAAATAATACCCTAGATTAGCTTCCGCTGCTATATGTCAAAAATAGGGGTGTTATAATGCACCTTTGGAATGTGGCAGGAGCATTACATAACCCGAAAGGCATTCGCCTATAAGCGTAATGTTCAAAAGCGAAATTGTGAATGTTATGTTTATCTGATCATTAAGATTGATAGGAATTTGAAAATAGCCAGAAAAACCATCGAGGAAACAGAAGTATTTATTTCCTGCTAGTCTTTCTAACATTTGATCCATAAACGGCAAAGGGAAGTGATCTTTTGCGGTTGCTTCATTGAGTTTACGATAATCGATGCATACTCGCCAACCCGTAACGGTTCTTGTTGGAACAAGTTCATCATTTTCGTTGGTTACAACGGTTAATTCACTTTTCTTTTGGTTCACTAGTGAATTAGGACATAACCCAGAAGGACGATCGGCCCTTTAGGATATATAATACCGGTATCCAAGAGTTTCACGATTTCTTTTTTAACAACTTCTTGCATGTTTGGGTTTAACCTTCTCTGTTTTTGGACAACTGGTTTTTTGTCATCTAGAAGTTGTATCTTGTGTTTACAAGAATGTTGGAGCAGATAAAGGAAATATCTGTTGTTTTACTAAGAAAAAACTTGCTTATGCTTTTTAAGGATGGATACAAGTTTGTTTTTCTTTTCTTGGGAAAGCTGAGATGATATGATAACAAGAAGAAATGATGGTTCTTCCAGGAATACACTATTCAGTTATCAGGCGGGAACGAGTTTTAAGTTCGAGAATTCGTTAGGAGGCTCTTCGAGAGATGGTTTGATTTTATAACTTGTATTGATGGTGATTTTCTCGAATGGTGGTTCTTCGGTATCGGATTCAGAGTTAGAGTTTTCATCGGCAGTCATTACCATGAATTCATCGAATTCAGCAAATATTTCTTTTTCAAGAAGGGTTCCTTCGATGGAATAGAGAATTTTGCTACCTTCGCTTAGAAGAGCATCAAAGTCTTCTTCTAGGATTCTATCGATAACATCAATACTAAAACAGGTATCACCGTTCCAATAGGAGTGCTTCATTGCGGAATCGATATTGAAAATCATTCGTTCAGTTTCAACTCCAAGGTTGAGTTGTTTCTGTTTAACTCGAATAATTGTGTCGGCAGTATGAAGAAAAGGTCATCCCAAGATGAGAGGAACTTTGCTATCTTCCTCCATTTCTAGGATAACGAAATCGACAGGAAATGTGAATTTACCAACTTTAACGAGCATATTTTCAGCTATTCCAATAGGGTATTGTACTTATGATATGTGGCTATTCTTACATTATTTTGGTAGGTTTGAGAGGTCGAGATATAGTTTGGGCATAAAGTGAATATGGCAAAGGTTAATGCTAGAACCTATTTGGCTAAGGCATTGCAAGAGAAAGTTTTGTTAAAATTGCATGGAATAGTAAAACTTTTTAGGGTCTACATAGGTTTTGTGTGGAACTTTATTTTGGATCATTAATGAACTTTCATCGCTTAAGAAAGCGGCAGAAATTTGTATCGATCTTGTGTTTGTTGCTTATTAGCTCTTTTGAGAAATTTGCCATAATTAGGCATTCCAGCTAAGACGTCGATAAGAGGTAAATTATTTGGACGGAGCCGGATTATGTCAGGAAATTTTCATATTGGGCCTCATTTTTCTCTTTCCTTAGGCATTGAGAAATAGGGAATTTTTGGTTTATATGGTTCTTTAGGCAATGGTGTTTCTTTGGTTTGTTTTGGATTTTGAGTTTTTTGGTTGGTGGGTTGTAGGCTCGTCTTCTTCATCTTCACTATCAAAATTGTACAGGGGTTATTCAAAATTGTCTTGTTGGGTCATTTTGGGTTAATGGTGGTCATAAGATTTACCACTTTCTTGTGATATTACGGCATTCACTTATGCATCATTACGAGATTTGCGGTGGTTGATAGGTTTTGGATGTTGGGTCCTTTTGGGTTTGGTGTGAGGTGTTACGTGGCAGAGATCTAGAAGGATCGACCCAGACTGCTGGTCAGCATGTCTATCAAAACTTAGTTGCTCTTGATTTGGGTCGATGGTTGTTGAGTTTTAGCAATGGTTTTCATGTGGGTATTTTAGGTCCATAAATGTTTTATGACGAAAGGTTGGTGGTTTGTTGAGATTTCATGAAAGCTCGTTGTATTGCTTTCTATAAGTCATTGGGTTTGTCATCGGTATTGGATCGGTAATTGTCTCGGTTGTAACTACTTTGTTAGTGGTGATCGCTAGATTATTCGCAAATTTTCTGTCTCGAGTGGTCGCTCGTTTCGGGTATTGCTTTGTTTATTACGAGTCTTACGAAAAGGTGGCTTTGTGTAGCCTTTCTTCACGGAGACATGGGTATGTCATCTTCATTAAGACCGGGTTTAGTTTTTTTAGCTTTGGACTGGAGTTCTTTGTACTGAGCATCCATTTTCAGGGTCATGGCATCTATTCAGGCCATAATTTTGTTAGTATCGAAATTACTGCTGCCTCCATCGGTGAAAGCAACGGTTTTCTTAAGAGTTGATTTGGTTTTTGATTTTTAGCCCAGTCGAACTTGAGTAAGACTTTATCTTCGAGAAGTTGATAAGCTTGATTTGGTGTTTTATAGAGAAAAATACCACCAGGCTGCGGCATTAAGAATTTATTAGGTTAGTTCGCTGAGATCGTGATATAGAAGATTTTGATCAATATTGCCTTGGACAAAGTGTGACCATGGCAGTTTCAAAGCATTTCCTTTATTACAAAGCCAAGCATCGGTTAAAGATTCATTTTCGTGCTGAAAGTAAGCTTGGTTTCTCCGGAGAGTTGGCAAAAAAGGAGCTGGGGAATGATTCGGACTATTGAAAGCGTGTTTTCGAAGTTCATCCCATGTTTTGATAGTTCCTTTGTTGAGTTCGTCTAGCCATGTTTTTGCTTCTCCGGTCAGTGATAAGGGAAACATCATTAGGCGGACGGCTTCATTTTCGGTGTATCTGTATTTGAACATATCGGAGATTCTAAAGGAATTCATGAATGTGTTTGTGGGGGGGAGGATCGGTTTTTGGTTTGGCTATCAAGATTGGTTTCCTTTGACAAGAGTCAAGTGGTTACCTTTAATAACAAATTCGTTCGCGGTTTCAGGAATAGTGATTGCTAGAACAGGGAGTGGGAGTTGGTGCGACAAACCATGGTCAGCAGCACATCCATGGTTCATCATCAATTTGATAGAGATTTTCGAGGAATAACGAGAAAGTGACGGAAGTGGTTGATGTCGAGAATTGGCGGATAGACAATTCTCGGGTTTTGAGGTGGGTTGTTTCTTTGAGTTGAACTGGAACTCTCCTGTTTCGTCGCTACGAGTCTTCGATTAAGAGTACATTCAGGTTCAGGTTATGGTTACAACAAGTTCAGGGTATTGGAGGCAACGTGTATGCATACAAAGGGACGAATTGGTTGTGGTCAGTTAGTAGGAAAACTGTACGGCGATTTTTGAAAAAGAGGGGAGTGTAAAATATTTTTTCAGAGTTGACTACGAACTGCTTAAAAATTCATAAACGGCAACGGCGCAAAAACTATTGATGTAAACGTTTCAAAATGCTTTAAAATTCTATAGACTGAAAAATACCGGATATATATGAAAACACAGGGTAAAAGTATAAAACCCAAGTATGAAGTATAATCTTTTTAGTAAGGACCAGTGTCGTTCACTGGGAGATTTGAGTAGTGTTAAATAATCAGAAAGAAATAGACTTTAACAATTTTGAAAGTTAACTTTATTTACCAATGATAATAAAGATGACTACTCGAATAGTTCAAAATAACTTATAAAGTGTGGATATTAGTTGTCCTCAAAGATGGAGCATTAATTTATTAAAAAGGACTTTCTCGTCAGAAAAAATTTGCACAAACTAACTTGTTTAACCCAGTAAGACTTTATTTAGTTAAATGGAGCAAATGTGTCTCTCAATTACTCCAGTTACTAGTTATATCAAAGCTTATTTTTTATCAATTTACGAAAGTAGATTTCTCGGCACAAACAATAAAGATCATAAACAAATCTTTAAAACCACATAGATCATAACGGGTCATTTCGACCTATACCGATATGATTATATAATTCAAGTTGATAAGCAAAACTGGACAAGATAAGATATAATAGGATTGCAACATAAGCTTGAGATTAAAGAGATCAAGATCATACCAAACACTTATTCATTATCATAACATCATCGAGTAGTCATGAGAGAGTTAGCCTTTCATGGCTAAGGATTTCATAACAAAAGTAGACTTAACATATACTTTCATTATTTAAATAACTAAGTTGATAATCGTCTTCGTTCTTGATCGTCAGATCTTTATTTTTCAAATGTAGTGGTGTTTTTTGGTTTGTTTTTATTGGATTGGGGACAAAAGCTTGGAGAATGTGTGTGAAGAAGAAGATTTGTAGAATGAGAGAGGAGTGATTTGAGAGTGAAAATTCGTCCTCTATTTATAGGCTGATTTTGGGTGAAAAGTGCGGCGCACACAAGAAATTGTGCGGCGCACTTGGTGATTAAATGCGATAGTATTAAATGCTGATTGAAGAAGTGCGGCGCACTAGGTAATATGTGCGGCGTACTTAGTGTGTTAATGCATTTGCATTAAAGTCTTCATTTATTTCTTCTCATCAGATGGAAAGTGCGGCGCACTTAGGTATAAGTGCGGCGGTTTTCGGCTATATAGGTAAGTGCGGCGTACAATAGTGGAGTGCGGCGCACATCTTGTACTTTTAGCTTGAAATCTTTTCTTCTCTTTGTATTTGTCTTTCAAAGTACGTAATTTCTTGAGTTTTAGTTAGTAGTGTCTTCAAGTGAACCTGCAAGCAATTTAGACTATTAAGTATCGAAAGTTCACGAGAAATGATAAAATATATACAAATAACGCCATAGAAAACATGTATAATTTGGGCGTTATCAAATCCCTCCACACTTAGCTTATTGCTTGCCCTCAAGCAATCGAAGCAAGAAAATAAAATCATTTATCGTGACGTGGAGAAAATTAGATTTTATAAGAGATTGCACATTAGGTAACTTTTTAGGCATAGACATATAACATAGCACCTCGCATAGGAATAGTATTTGGTTTTTTTTAAGTCACTCAGCCACTCAGGTAGGGTTGTATATTTGTAAGACACTCAATTTGCACAGACATAATCTAGACAGCTACTATAGGCTTGTACTTAGCACATAAACCTAACCGAAGGGCGGAACTTGGTATTTGGAGCGCATACAACTTCACGTGCCGAAACATAAGCCTTTATTTCATTGAACTACTATAACACATGTAACTTTTTTTTTGAAATATGATAACTAAGGCTTGGCACATAAATTCTTCATTTAACTTAGGGATTTCAGCAACTTAGCACTAAAGGGAGTGCTCGCAGGGACTTGTGGAATTCATAGTATGCAGTAGATTACGCTTCGGTCTAGTAAATGATGATTAAGCACAAGTTCTAGAGCTTCTAAATTACCGGCTCTCTCAAATATAATTATCAACCAATACCAATGTTCTAGAAAAG
>BQNB010003714.1:92187-112781 GCA_026074375.1 Tanacetum coccineum | reverse complement strand
AATCATCTTTTATGAGTAAGGTATGAAGAATATGATTTTGCACACTGAAAAGTTGTTTTTGAGTCTTTTATTTATAGCCTCTAAAAGATGCTGGATACACCGTATTGGGCTAGGCCAATACGACGTATTGAGGTGTATCCCTTAGAGTGCGCGTAAAGTTTACAATTAGTATAATATACATTCTCAAAATACAAATATCTTTGTATCTCTGCATAGTTATCTTCATGGATACGGCGTATGGCAGAAGGTGGATATGCCGTATTAGGAATTGTGAATACGCGTTTACTTGTGAAGACTTGGCGCTGATACGTCGTATCTCTTTTCCTGGATACGGCGTATTGGTCAGAATGGGGTAATCTTCAAATGTCTTCGTATCAGCTCTAAAATATGCGCCTTTTAGCATGTCTTTACAAATCACCCCTCAATTACTGCAAATAACTAACAATTAAGTACACATTCTTGCAATAATTATAGAAAAGTGGTTAGATTATTCAGGATAAATGATGGTATAAATGTGATGTTATTTGATGTCATCAAATACACAGGACAGACACAACTCACGAATACGCACGCAAAATATCAGTAAAACATGAATACAATAAAATCCCGTTGAAAATATTGAGAAGAGAAAAGAAAATATAGATGGAAAATGAAGATAAATTAACAATACTTTAAGGTGACTATTCTCAGCATAGCATGGTCCTTCCTGAATTATACATAGATGATCAGGCTATGTATAAGTTAGGGACTAACGATGAAATGCTCATTTCGTCAAACTAGTGTTATGTTTAAAAATTTATATGATACAAATAATATGATTTATAAGGTAGCAAAATAGTTCGTAAAAACGAAAACAAGGTAGTTTATATAACAGCACAAGATATTTTGTAAGATAGCGGAAAATAGTTTATGAGGTGCTAGCAAAATAGCTTACGAGAAAATCACGTGACAGTTTATAAAGTAATTGCGAGGGGTTTATAATGTGGTAACAAATGGTTTACGAATTGACAACAAAATAGTTTATAAAATGACAGCGTCATAGTTTATAAAAGACAACGAAATAGTTTACAAGGTGACTGCAAAATAATTTATAATATGGTGGCAAAAGAGTTTATAAATGACAGCAAAATAGGTGATAAGATGAAAACAACTTAGTTTATAAAATGATAGCAAAATAGTTTATGAGATGGTAGCAG
This sequence comes from Tanacetum coccineum, assembly GCA_026074375.1. NCBI lineage: Eukaryota > Viridiplantae > Streptophyta > Magnoliopsida > Asterales > Asteraceae > Tanacetum > Tanacetum coccineum. The sequence continues at coordinate 111,585 of BQNB010003714.1, read as the reverse complement.
GATAATTTATAAGATGGTGACAAAACGGTTTATAGGATGATATCAAAATAGTTTATAAGATGATAGTAAAATGGTTTGTAAGATGACAATGGAATAGTTTATAAGGTGATAGTAAATGGTTTATAAGATGGTAACAAATTCGAGGAGTAGCTTACATAAATTAATAGAGAATTAGAGTATAACTGACGAAATCGTCTATCACACATATGTTAATAGAGGATTTAAAAACATCCACACAATACAACGAAATTCATTAAGAAAGTGCTAGTGCAAATCTCTTAGGGCATACGGTCCAAGAAGGCTTCGAATTAGGTCTCACTAGGCAAAGCATGAAAAATATCTCCTTAAGCATTTGCATGATATTTGATGATGTTAGAGTTCCCGCAGGCTTTTACCTCCTAAATCCGATTAATACGGTTCAGCTTTGGACAATCACTCTTGTAATTTCCTAACTTTCCACACTCATATTAGGTACCTCAGGTTTCTAAATTGCCACTAGGGGCCTCTAAGTCATTATCAGAATGGGTATCCTATAATCTCTAGTCATATGGCCAACGTTCTTGTAGTTGTTGCACTTCACAATGCATGGCCCAGTGTGGTGCAACTTACACTTGTTGCAGAAAGGTAACTTTCTTACATATTCATTTTTGTTATTTGGTCTAGCAATGTAAGCTCTCACGACCTTTTGTCATTTATTTTTGTGTTGCCATTGCTTGCCACCTTGGTTTCCTAATGTACGACCTGATCCATCGAGTCGTGAGCCATGCGGATTTTTGCCTCATAGAAAACAATAGCTTCAATAGCATTAGCAATTCGTTGGGTTACAATATGCTCGATACTCGTGGAACTCATTCCTTGTCTCGTTGTTGGTACTTTCTTCAAAATCGAATGGAGTAAAGAAAATAAAATAAATCAAATTTCAAACGTCGTGTTTCTAAAAATGAAATGTTACGCGTGACGGTTTAAAGTCGTGTGCGAATTAATCGGCATGTTTCTAGGCGACTGGTACGTGGTGACGTAGGCGTTTCAAAATTATAGGATAGGTGTTCAAACCCGTCTTCAGAGTCAAATAGTAAGATAATCAGTGGGGTCGACAGACTGTGACAAGTTTCAAGGGTTTGCAAGGTCATGAAAACATTTTAAGGATCATCGTATAACTCATGATGTTTTGAGAAGAGTTTAGAGACCATCGTGTCACTCATAATATATTTGGGAAAAGTTTAGAGACCATTGTGTCACTCACAATGTCTTGGGAAAAGTTTAGAGACCATTGTGTCACTCACAATGTCTTGAGAAAAGTTATAGTATTTATGCAAAAAAAACTTTTATATAAACAAGTGTGAAATGTGTGCACGACAAAAGTAGACGCATGGCAAAATAACTTATGTATAACCAATAGTAAACACACATATAAAGTAAAAGCAAACGCACGTATGGGCAAGATAAAGGCACGTATAGGTAAGAATGAAATGACATAAGGATCATGTACTGGTTATAGACCAGACCTAATATACTACCTGGCTCTCTATAACCTTGTCTGTTGATACCAATCTGTCACACCCCCAAATCGGGTCACAGCAGAAATAGGAAATCCGAGGGCATGGCATTATGAATATCTCAAACACAAGTACAAGAGAACGACCTCTATATAGACGTTTTAAAAATATACACCGTTGCATGATTATAAAATAGTTAAATCATTACAATACTCCAAAAGTAATACGTTGAAAATGCGGAAGCTGAAAAGGTGTTTAAAGTACAACGGTATTTAAATGATAGACATAAGTTTTCTTGAAAAGTGAAGTCATAATGCACGTAGACTCCATAAAGCACATCAAGAGAAATCCAGTTAAGCACCTGAGAAAACATGCTTAAAACATCAACATAAAGTTGGTGAATTCGTAGGTTTAAGTATTTCACAAATATGGACCACAAGATTTGTAAACGTGCGACTATTGTAACACATACAATATCACAAAAGGTATTTACGTTGCACTAAGCTCATGACACCGAAGCTAGACATAGTATGTAGCATACTTGATGCTAAGTAAAGTTTGCCTTCAGGTTGTCCAACCAAAGACCACCTATCCGTTGGTCAGGTGAGAATTACCAAACCTGGACGGGGACGGGGGCTATCAGTCTCAATAGATCTATTTATAACACTCGCGCTTACATTCAGTAATTAACTGTTCATGAATACGGTCAATAGTGGTTTAGCGGTAACTTAGGCAACACGTAAACATGTAAGAGTAAAGTAAGTACTTGTGTCCAAAGTTTAAAAGCAAGCAATGTTCTCACCCTAAAGTTGTAAGTGATTGTAAATAGTAAAAACGTAGAGCTACGAACTCACCTTAAGTATAGCAGTAAGCAACGTAATAATCAACGTGTGAAGTAACGAGCACAAGGTCCTAACCGCGACCTAGATAATAGTGACGCGCTTTAGAAGCGAGACTAGCATATCGAAACGTTGAATAAGAATTTTATTGAAGTATATATCATCCATTAGTGTTTGTGTCTTAATTTATTAAATAAAACGTGTCTTAACAAAAATATAAGGTTTTTAGTTATGTTATGACATGTATACAAAAATTACTATTTTTGGAAGGTTTCTAACGTTACCTAAATATATATAATCAATGCATTATCATTCGTTAAGGTTTTTAAGACTCAAACGGACTCGAAAACACTTGAAAAGCCATTTTATTATTTCAATCAGCACCTAGTTGAATTATAACGTCTCAAAAAATGATCTGATTTTAACATGGTATAACTCCTTCGTTTTTGACTTTCAAGCCTCAAGAAAACTCGCTTGTTTTGCCGATAAATCGTTCCGAACAAGTTTCCTTTTATACATTTTAGCCGGTTCGGACCCGAAAGGGGTCAAAACCTTGATTTGAAATCAGGACAAAATGTCCTTTATTTGTTAAAAAGCTATCAAAATCATTTATTTTCCGTCGATCTTAAATCGGCCATATCTCCTTCGTTATAACTCTGTTTTTCATGTTCTTTATATCAAAAATATCTAGAAAACATATACTCTCCAAATTTTAAATCTTTATCTTGTCAAAACATTTTTACGACACTCAAAACCTATGAATCATTTTCGGACAACAACATGTTCTATCAAAAACTTAGCCGAAAACACCACAATCTTTCCCAAGGGCCTAATCTATCCTATCTTCATTCACGACTAATTCCAACAACCAAAACCATCTCAAAGACTAGCCTAATCTCATCGCCACACTTAAACGCCACTTTTAATGTTCTACACTTCGCTACAACCTCAAAAGTACGCTAAAAATGCAAGTTTATAGATAAAGTTTCAAGCTTTAAAAACGAGTTGTACAACCTTGTTCATATTAGTGTTTTGTTATAAAAAGTGACCACAAACGTGGATGATATAGTTTTTAAGAAGAACAAAAGAGGGTGAGTGAACGAGTAGAAGAAAAGTTCACCCAAACAAAGGAAACAATGATACTTACTTGTATGAGAAAGATGGTGATGAAAAGCTTGTGTCTTTAACCCAAACAACTATGAAATATATCCCGAATAATAAAAGGAACACCCCAATAAACCAAAGGAATGAACCACGATCAACAATCCATAAATAATACGTGAATCAAAAAGCAAAACACCAAAGTCCGAAGCAAGAAGGAAGGAGAGGAGATGGAAAGATTTTCTAGCGTGTGTTTTTAGAGAGAAGTAATGTGTTGGTGAAATGAATGAATGAGTGGAATATATAAAGGATAGGTTCATTGTATGAGGATTGAACCTAGATCCTTCCTCCCTAGGAATCCTAGGAGCATAAATGTACCAATGGGGCAACAATGTTAGATTTGGGGAGGGATGTTGGCAATGGGGGACGCCTATGGAGAGAAAAAGGGGGGCCTTTGTTGCCAAGACTTGATTCTTTTTCTTAAGATATTTTTCTAGTTAAGTTCAAGATATCTAAATTTGTTCAAGAGTTTATTTTTAATACACTCGATACCCAAAAGATACAAAACGTGCGACTTCTCTGAAATAAGTCACAGAAACTTAAATATATGCTTGCAAGGTAAAACGCGATAGTCTTCCAAAGACTACGTTAAATATCAAGCCGAAATGCATACGGTAACGTTTCTCAGTTCTACGCGGGATAACTTTCGGGTTTTTGGTCAGGTGGACACGTAACTTATAAAAAGTCAAACTTATGCACGTAAATGGAAAGATTTTAACCTGCAAATTTACAGAGTGTCACATCCAAGAAGTTACAGATAAGTGGCTTCCTATTCAAAAAGCCAGTTGTGATCCAGGATACACATCTCTAAGAAGAGAAATATCAACCAACAACACATCTTTGCTATACAAAATTATAATGTGAGGAAAACATGATTTTAGTGTGATAATTTTTATTTGTGAATGAGTGGTTCTACACAAAGTGTCAACTTGCAATGTAATCCAGAGCTTCACACCAACCTATAGGGCCAATTATGCCTCTAGGTTAAGTTGGTGGACAGATTTTTCATGAGACATTTTATCAAATACATTATGGTCACTCTCCGACAACACATAAGATTAAGCAACACCTATTATCGACTAAACATCTAGAGCACATTTTTACTAAACCACTTATAGCATAAACAAATTCAACATTCATAAAAAACAAAAAACTGTCAAGTGATAACTTTGTACCTATTGAATTCGTTCCCGACCTGCAACAACAATGGCAAAAAAATATTAAACTTTATTCAATAGTCAATATGCTCTTTAACTTTTCTCTAAAGACCCATAAAAATCAACCCATTCATAAAAAAGACATATAGTTAAAAAAACAATCCTATACAGCCCCTATATAAGCATATCAATAAGCAATTATTTTGCAATTTCAATAAGCAATTATTATGCAGCTTAAATAAGCGATCCTAGACAACCTCGTATCTACTTCCATGGTCTTGAAGAACTTAAAGGACCTCAAAAAAGATTTCGTGAATGGATCAAAACATATTTCGAAAGATGAAAAATAGCAAAAGGCCCAAAAAAGAACAAACCTTGTAAATGGTTTTCGCCCTCAACGTGTTATCATCGGAGGTCGCGAGATCGTGATGTATAGCCAAAACCACCAACTAATGAATCAAGACAACATACACAATAACCACAAAAAATTATCAACTACAAACACTACCCAAACCAACAACCAATACCACCATCCGGAACTACCTGAAACCACCTAAACCACTGAGAGATGGTGGCGGATTCAGCAGATAGCAACGGTGATAAGATTATGATGGCAGCAATGTGGTTGTTTTAGAAGTTGTTGTGTATGTTTTAGGGTTTAGAGAGAGAACTAAGGTGTTATATGTCTGGTTTATTGCCACCATTTTAGAATTAAACAAAAGTCAAGTTTTTACCATTCAAGTTACAATAGTGTCTTTAATACTTTGCAAAATTACAAAATTCCTTAAATACTTACCTAAGTTATACATTTCCGGCCTTCAATACTTTCTGGCAATGCATTCTACTTCAATACTTTCCAGCAATACATTTCCAGCCTTCAATACTTTTCAGCAATGCATTTTCAGCCTTCAATACTTTCGAGTACACAATATTTGCAATATATTCCTTGAATAAAATTCAATTTTCAACATTTCCTAAAATACACTTTCAAGTTATTAACCTTTTCTCAAGATGTTGAAAATTCAAGAATATGTGGTTTTTCCTTTATAAGGAGTATAGATAGAGATGCTTTTTTATAAAATAAGAGAAACAGAAATCGAGTTCATAAAAATTTTAACACATTCTCTACTAATTTTTTTTCCTCCGTGTTCCCTTGTAACTTCGCATTTTTTCTTCAAAATATAAAATAGCATAACACGAATGCATTTTTTACGTGTCATGAAAAAAATAACCTCTTTCTTTTTTTACAAAACTGAAAATAGAAATTAAGAAATTTCTCTCTAAAACGCATTATGTTACTAGTTTTATCTTGAGTTGTCCAAAATACTTGTTCAATTTTATATTTTAATTACGAGTCTTTAGTGACAACTAGACGAATACCAAAGCGATGGTGCATAACGACAAATAATTATACTCGTGAAATCATAATTCTTGTTCGACCCTTGATGCAAAACGTGTGTTTTTTGAAATACAAAACGTGTGTTTTTTAAAATTAATATAGTGTGTGTTTTTGAAAAGTTGTCAAGTTTAAAATTAATTTATTAAGTGGTGTTTAGGAATAATTTAGGTAAACTGCATTAATTTAAGTTTTTTAAGATTTAAGAGAAGAGCATACACTATTTATAAATAGTATAGATATATACGATATTTAATTGATGAAAATTATACTTAATATGCGCAATTTGAAAATAAAACTTTTGAAAATAGAAGGTTAAAGAGATTGAAAGGAGACTGAAAGTACCGAGTCTTAGTGCACGTAGATGACAATGTGACAAGTTTCATTACACTAGCATGGCATACAAATGTTATCCGGTTAAATGTGTTTTTAACAATAACTGTACAAATAAATGATAATTTAAACTAAAATAACTTTAAGTAATAACAATGCAAAGTATTTCATATTCAAATAAATGTAAGGTCCAAACGAAAGAAGGGAATATAAGTAGCATCTTTGAAACATAAGTTAAAATAGACGGGTACCCGCATGTTGCAACGACATGTTCCCGTATAATTAAGTTTTCCGGCGAGGGACTGGGCGAGGTTCAAGGGCCGAAAGAATGTTGGATAACTGAATCTATTATGTGTGAAGTATGATTAGTTTGTGTTGTAGTTTTTTTATTCTTTCATAAACCATGAGTTTTTTTATATTAAGAATTTTTAACTGACATTTTAATGTATATCAATAACCTTTTTTCAGTTTTATATGTTACAAATACTGATATGGTGATTACACATTTTCCCATTAAATCACTTATTTATCATTAATATAACCATTACAATTTTTGAGGTTACATGATGATAAATGGGATGTTACAAAAGGGATTATAATAAGCAATGAAAGCATAACTTGTAACGACTCATACTTTTAATGACACATAAATTTCTAGGCTTTTAGTTATATGTGTATGTATTGATTCCATAGTAAAAGTAAAACAAATCTATACTAATTTGTTAATTTCCTTTTTAAGTAATGTTTTTTGTTTTAATTTTTTTAAAACTTCTTTTTATACAAAGTCCTAAATACATTATAAAGTAGTTAAGAATAACCGTTACAAGTTTTGAGGTTACATGATGATAAATGAAATGTTACAAAAGCGATTAGAATAAGCAATGAAAACATTACTTGTAACGGCTCATACTTTTAATGACACATAAATTTCTAGGCTTTTTAATTATATGTGTATGTATTGATTCCATAGTAAAAGTAAAACAAATATATACTAATTATTTTCTGATTTACAAATAAACACACAAGATTAAGAAACAATTTTTTTTGATTTGTTTCTAACACAAATAGCAGAAACTTAACTCAAACTAAAACAAAAATTCTGAAAACACAACTTGAAACAATTCATATAATATCAAAAATTCTAGCTACTAAAGCAGTTTCTGGTGGAGGTAAGGGGCGCTTGTATAGATTTTGGCGACATCGAAGAACTCCGGCAACAACTGCAGCAACAAATCTGCAAAAAAGAATATCATGTTAATTTTCTTTTTAAGTAGTAATGTTTTTTTCTTAATTTTTTAAGACTTCTTTTTATAGAAAGTCCTAAATACATTATAAAGTAGTTAAGATAAGATAAGATGTTTTTTATCTTAAAATTTTAAAACTTCCTTTTATAGGATGAACAATTGTTGTTCATTTATACGTTTTTCTAACACTAACTTTACGAAAGAATGACATAGTTGATGGTGACCATTAATGTTACCGCCACAAACCACAATCGTCTCCATCGCAACATTTGTTCGCATCAAAATATGCTTTTCGTAAAAGGTTGTCATCTCTTGTTCAAATTTTAACACCACCAATCGTTGTTCACTTAAAAAGAAGTTAACTTTCAACTACAATCCACACAAGAAAGAACACCAACACACAAATATAAGCACTCTTGTAAATAATACACGGGGGAAAAGAGAAAAAAACAAACTGAGTGGAAAAACTAGGTGGATTAAACGTAGTTTACAGTCGTGGGTTCATAAATCGAAGATCTAGTTTAGGTGTGCAACATAGCAAGAACGATGTTTCAGTGGTGTGCGCGGCTTAAATCCGCCGGAAAACACAACCGTCAACAGTCCAATATTCATGTTTATTTGGGTTTTTGAGAAATTTGGGTTCTAGGAAATTGGGGTTGATGACAATTCTTGTTGTTTATGATGTTGAAACTGTTGTTATTTTCGATTAATTTAAGTGAAAAGTGGGTTGGTTTAATTTCTATACTTGGAATAATGTAAGTGATGCTGAAAGTGTTGTTGTTTTAGATTAATCTAAGTGAAAAATAGTTTGGTTTAATTTTTACTGTTGGATTACTGTAAGTGATGTTGAAAGTGGTGTTGTCTTGGATTAATTTAAGTGAAAAATGTTAGTTTTGAAAATTAAGGTTTTATGAAATTGGGGTTGATGATAATTCATGTTGGTGTTTTGGTTTAAATCTAAGTGAAAAATGAGTAAGGGCCTATTTGGTTCGCAGATTGTTTATGACGGAATTGAAATCTGTTTAAGGAATTGAAATGTGAAGGAATAGAATGTTAGAAACTAGAATCCTTAAGATTTGGAATATGAAGGAATTTGAATTTGCAAAAACTAACGCATGTTTGGTTGGAAGAAAATAAAATGAGAAAAAACCAATTATATTAAAATATTTAGAATTTAATTTTAGTTTAAAATTAATAAATTAAATATTATTAACAAAAAATTACTTAAAAAAATAATAATAATAAATTTTTAAATAATATTATATAAAATAATATATTAAATAAATAATGTTTTTATATAAAATGTAATTGCATTTTTTAAATAATTATATATATATTACTTTTATATGAAATATAATTTTATAATTTTATTAAAGTGCAAAACTAAAAGTAAACTATAAAATTTTAATTTATATTTAATTTTAAGTAAATAATAATTATTAAATATAAAATAATAATAATAATAATAATAATATAATAATAATAATAATAATAATAATAATAGCAACAACAACAAAAATGATAATAATAATATGAATTCCATAGAATTGTAAACAATCCTCACGTTTTGCTATGGAATGTTGAATTCCATATATATATGGGATTTTTGATGGAATTTCATTCAATTCCGTTTGCCAACCAAACACATTAAGGAATGGAATTCAGATTCCGAATTTCTTGAATCTGCCAACCAAACGCGTTATGGAATGGAATTATATTCCAATTCCATCAGAATCCTTAAGATCCCACGAACCAAACGGGCCCTTAGAACAACAAAATTATCGCATAAGAAGAGTCGAGGCTTAAAAATGGCGCATGGAACTCTCTTGGTTACTCAAATGGAGGGTTCTTTGCAGGGGCGGAGTAAGAAAAAAATTTGAGGGGGGGCAAAAAAAATTTCAACAACTGTATAACTAAAACATAAAGTGGGTCGTCATATATTTTACTGTTTACGTCGTCTTTATAACCATCTTCTGTTTATGTCGGGAAATTAGAGAAAGTAAGTTGGTAAATAATGACTTTAACCCTTTTATTATATTAGACATAGATGGGTAGGAAATATAAGAAGTAGGCTTATGTATACAGAGTAAGGATCAAATGAGAAATAAAATTAAAATGAGAAGGATGAGAAATAACCACAATCGCACATTTCAGATGCACCTACAAAAAAAACGTATCTCTAATGAAATTCTCTTTCTTCATTTGAAATGTGTGACTGCAAATTTCTTATTCTTCTTATTTTATTTTTTCTTCTTAGTAGATCCATTCCCATTGTATACAAAGAAAGCTCAAGTTTTTAATAAGTCATGCGCATGTAGCTATCAAAAAAACTAATTGAGCACATAAAACATTTTCATATAATTAATTTGTTTCGGTTTTGATTGAACAAGACGAGTACACATGTGTAACCACGAGATTTTATAGCGTCAAGTTTTTTTTATAGTTGCATTGTTATCTAATACGCTTTTTTATAGATGAGTACCCGTGTATATTGTTTACGTATGATATGTAAAACGTGATTAGAAATAGATTGGGGGTGGTTGTGCTGTTCAGTTTCTCATGTAGACTGGTAAGGACCCGAATAGATGATTGAGATCTAAAAGCTCGGGTAACACTTAAATAAAGCACCTTTGAGATGTGTGTGTGTGTGTGTGTGTGTAACTGTGTGTAACGTTGTTGTCCAAGTGTATGAACTTACTTGATGAAGTTGTGAGATATGTCTTCTATTTATAGTGAGGCATGCAGGGTTTAGAGATAAACCTTTGATATATGATCAACATTTATGGGGAGGTCACACGTTGATCATCTGACGAGCACACAAGGAGGAGAGGTGATCCTTCCTCTTTGGCTTGTACGTGATAGTGCTTGTCGTGTGCCCCTAATGTCATATGTCAGATTGTATATCTTAACCGTTAGTGACAACTAGGGAAATATTTGTCCCATGCACATGTACTATGCGTGCAAGGGAAGCTACCATGCCAGGCATGGTCTAGGTTTATGAGTGCATGTGATAGCTGATGGGCCTTTGTAATGGGCTTGATTCGTATGTGTGATTAGTGGGCTTTGGGTCACTAAGGCTGATACGTCATCAAGCCCTTATAGTCTAGTATTATATGGTGTACAAATGATATGGTGTTGGACTAATAACCGAGTCCCTCCAGTCCGTGTCTGGCAAGCATGGTTCGTTTCTCAGGCTTTGTCTTTTTAGGCTATGTCATATATGTTTCGTAATGATGATTGAGTAGATGTCGTGTCTTTCGATCATAGTGCCTAAGTTGTATTGGGGAAATGTGGAAGTTAATGCTTTGCGTGAGGAATATTCAAAAACTCCTTTTGGAAAGATTCTATATCTTGGGGATGGGATGTTTTGTTGTCGCCCTTCCGACTGTAGGTGGCGTCACCCTGACATTTATCAAGCGGTGTGTTTGAATCGTCCCTTCAACTGTGCCTGACGTTTGTGTTGATGTCAGCTGCACTCGCGTATTCCTAAGGCGAGTATCAGACACTTTTATTAACTGTGCTGGATTCAATGGGCTTTTGCCACGTGTACCTACCAAGTAGAAGTGTTTCACAAACTTTTAAACACGTGTAAAGTATCGAAAATTATTTTGTGCTACAACAATTTCAAAATCCTTCCGTCACAGCTTGAACTTCTTAAATTGTTAAACAGAAGCTAATCCAATCACTCAAGAGGGATTATGAGCTTATGATATTATAGGGATAAGGTGCTTATCTAATATTTATTATACATTATATATAGATTTTAAATATAATTATTTATACATAATACATTATCTATAAGAACGAGCCTAGGGATTTTGTTTAATCCACTAATTTTGATAACGCAATGTAATTATAAAGTGTAAAATGATATAAAAGTGCTTCTTTTATTAGCGTTTCAAATAGAGAGTGTAAGCAAAATCAAAAGGTTAAACGCTCGTTTCCTAACATGTATTATCTTCTAAAAGGTAAAGTTAACGCTCCTAGAGGTGAGATCCTTATAGAACATTATTATCTTAAAGAACAAATGGGTTAATCATAGCCATCCATTTTTTCATCAAACAAACAAACCTATATTCCTCCTTTTTTTTAAAAACCAACATATATGGGCAATGGTAAATTTCAAACTACATATAAATACAACCATTGCGACGAGATTATTCGTTATCTTGTCCGGTCGACGGACATTTTGATATATTTTCGCTATTTTTTAGTGTTAAAATTTTCACCCACAAAAATCACACGTGATTTGTAAAATCACGTGTGATTTTACATTGAAAAACTATTTTTAAAAAAAAACCACGTTTGTGGATCTAGGTGTCATAATACTACTGTTCATAACCCGTTGGACGCTTTTGAATAGCTCTACCGCCTCAGGTCCAAGGAATATAAAGATATCAAATGCGAAATTTAAACAAAAAATCACGTGTGATTTCACGAAATCACATGTGATTTCACAAAATCACATGTGATTTTTAAAGTAATGACGATAATATTTTTATCTTTAAGTAGATGGCCATTTTCATATACTTTCGACCATTTTTAATGTTGAATCGCCAAAAAAAATTACACATGATTTGTAAAATCACTTGTTATTTGTTGTTTTAAAATTCACGTGTGATTTTCATATATCGCATGTGATTTCACATATTTACATGTGATTTCACATATTTTTATGTGATTTTTAAAGTAAATCACACGTGATTTTTCGAATCACATGTGATTTTTCTGTGCAGGAATTTTTTTTTTGAACGACAACTTTATTAAAAACCACTAGCAAGAGCTAGAAAATTAATCTAAATGAAATCAAATGACCCCCCCCCCCCCCGGTGTTGAATGCAACTAACCCAATTCAAAAGTTCTTAATTACCTCTAGCTAAATCACCAATTAAACGACCGTAAGACAAATCTCATCGAAAATAGCATTTAACCGAGGATTAGAATCCGCAAAAAGAGGTGATTCCTGAAATTCATAAACTTCCACCAAGAGACGTAACAATGACTAACACTTCTAACACTTCTTTAGACTTAGCACCAAGGCGGAATGTTTGATAACCAACCTTGCAATCTGTATTCGAATTAAAGAGTGAAAATCCAAGTTCCACCAACGACATACAATCCTCTGTCACATCTCTAGACCAGCAGCACGAAAAAATAAATTGGAGAGAATCTTCTTGTTATCCGTCCCAAATCGGGCCAAGATAAGGAATCAATTTCAAGTGTTTCTCTGACTAAATTTCGAAGTGTAGGAAACGATTTGGAGATGCCTTCCAAACAAAAACATTAACTTTAATCGGGATACATTAACCAACGCGTAGGCGTATCAGCTTTTAGGAAGAAGGTCTCGTCAGCAGTTTCGAACATCTTTGACACGAAAAAACACCAATCTCCATTCTAATTCCCAAAACCCACCTATCCTCCGTTATGATAACGAGTCGATTCAATAAGTCCCATGATGAAGGTCTACGAAAACCAAGATCGTGGTTTGGTGAGTCAACACATGAAGCCATTTTAGTGAGGAGAGAGTAAGAGATGGGAAAATGGGACTAGTGTTATTAGATGAAAATGGATGATGGATACAACATGACCTTGACAACTGCCAAATGACTCAACCCCTTATGGATAATGCAATAGAGGGGTCATTTTTCGCCCATACACCTCTAAACTATACATAGTCGCCTATTCTAGTCCTCGTGTATGTGACTATGATAAACTATCTGGGCTTAATTCTGTATGTGTCTCGTAAAAGTGAATTCCCAAACTAATCTTCCCCCACGGGACGATTTACAAATTACTTACAATAATTTCCTAACAAGTACATAATGATTAAGAACAAGAACTTCCATGAAGCTTCCAATGCTGATGACGTCTTTTGTGGTGTTTGACTTCAAGTCTGCACTCCAACATGAATCATCTTTGTAGTACTTGTAGAGGAAATATCTGTAATAAGGCACGGACTAAGTAAACCATAATTCATGGTTAAGGAGAAGCTTCTGATTAGCTTCCCCCTAATTCGTGCCATATATTCGTTGATTTAGGAAGCTTTAAAAGCTTTCCCCCAAATCTTGCAATGAATCAGCTTCCCCGTAAATTCATGCAACTATTCTTAATTTAGAAGCTTTCAAAGCTTCCCCCCAAACTAGCAATCCTCTCTTGAGCAGTTTCAAAGCTTAATTACAAGCTTAGAATAATTAAGTGCACAGCGGAACTGGTAGGATACCACATCAAATATCACTGCTCCTTTAAGAATAAGCTTAGTGATTGATCGTTTGGGGTAAGCATTATCTGGATCAGCAATGTATTTTCTCGCGACTTTGAATCAGTTCTTCTTCCACCGCTTCCCGGAAGGTCAAATAATGCATTTACAAAGTTCTCAAGGTATCACGTCCCTCATTTGTCTGAAGAAATACACCCAAAAGCCATAGTTAAAGCGCTGATATTCTCCGCGGTTTAGACATTTGTCTTCCGGCATGGCCTAATTGAAAAAAATCCAAGGAAAGATGCCTCTTGTAATAGCTTTCAAGAATCAAGAAAGGCATAGGGCTCAACCGGGTGAATCTTCTCTTCGCAAAGGCTCAAGGTGTGAATCTTCTCTTCCCCCTTGCTGATTTCGAACATGTCGGAGTCATGCAACAACCTGGACGCGCATTTATTTGTGATCTAACCCGTGAGAATCAAATGTGATCAAATCTGCTATCATCACCTCGCTCTGGCTATCATGTTACAACCGTTTTCGATGCTATTTGAACGTAACCACTGTTGAAGTACAAAAACAAAAAAAAAAAAAACACCCCCAGATATACCAAACTTGAAACTGAAGTAGAATTTTCCGTTCTTGTGACTTAAGCTTGCACTAATGTTGAAAGAACGGTGTAGAGAATTTGTGCTCCAAGCAAATCTCTAAGTACTCAATACCCTTGGCCAAAGTATGAGATTTCAATCACCCTCTTGCGATTATCCACAAAAGACTAAGGTGTGTCACTGAGTACTACAATGTTAACTCCTTTAAGGTAGTTAACCAGGTCTTCAACCATCCACCCCTTGACCTGATGGAGATAGACTCAACCAAGTCTTCAACTTAAATTAAGCTCGAGCAAGTTATCATTGAAATCATGCATCCAACCAACCCCGACTTCAAGATAAAATAAGTACACGCCTTCGAAAAATGCCACTTCAATCTCAAATAAGTGATACCCGATCAACTCCGTAGTCACAAAAATTAATTCCAAATCTAGCCTTTAAGTTTCATGATTCTTTATCCAATTTGATCCTGGTCTCGTCACAAATCTTGTCACTTTGTCATCATGAAGTACAAATGTAATCATTAACAGCTAAATATAGCAAAAAATCGTCCCAAGTGAGTCATTTAGCTAAATTTAGTTTTAATATGAAACATTTAATACTCAAATCGTTGTACCCGTTTTCATCATAAACTCAGCCCATCAAAGACAAACAAACGCAGCCCATCAACAACTTATAAAACCGGCCCATTTAAATAAAATAAACTTGGTTCAATTTGCATTGTTCATATACCGGGCCTGCTCCCACTTGAATTCTCGGCCCAAGTGAAATTATAAGAACCCACCAGCCTAACTCAATGATTTGTGTCCAACTCTTCATAATGGAACCCGAATTCAAAAGAGTATTAGGGATATAAAGTGTTACACACCCTAATTTTACTCACATTATCCCACAAACCCTAAACTTAAAATCCAACGCCACCATCTAACCATCTCTCTCTCAGTCAAAGAAAAATGACAAATCTGCTCCATCCCATCCATATACAAACCTCTCCAACTTTATACCTCAATCGATTCACACACATCTTTAATTATAATGAGATTGACCACTTCTCAAATACCAATGAATCACAAAGACCCTTTAACAATGCGGCTGAGACTCGAAGCTTCAAGATCCATTTGGGTCTCGGGTAGGTTTTTGTTTGAAAGATTCAATCGAAACAAGGTATAGTTGATAACAAATTTGTTATACAACTATCTTTAAGTTCGAACATTAAAGGGGGTTTTGAACCTTCACAGATCAATGATGAGATGGGTTTCGATTCATTAAGATCAATAATGATCTTGAATAATTTTGATGAATGAGTCGAACAACTGAGATCTTGATATATTTTTATTTATTTCGAGTCTTGTTAAAGTTGAAGGAGATGGGAGGTGTATTGATGTGATGATGGGTTTAGGTTTAGTATTGGATTTGATTGATGAGGCTGTGATTATGGTTGATTGTTGTTATAGGTTTGGGTTTAGACTCACTTGAGTTTACCTGAGTCAACTCGGTATATACCGAGTTGACTCGGTTTGGAGTGGTTCGGCTTTAAACTAGTTCGGGTCTCAAAGATGCCCAACTTGTTTGGTTCATAAGCCATATACTCGTTCGGTTCACAAGTCTAACAACTCGATCGGTCCACTAAGAGTTTACACTCGTTCGGTCCGAGTTGTTTAAGACTCGTTCGGTCCACATTGAGAGTCACTCGTTCGATTGCTTAAGGGTGGCCACTCGTTCGGTTCTCAAAGTTTGAAACTCGTTCGATCCTTCAATGGTGGCCACTCGTTCGGTTCACTATCAGTCTTAACTCGTTCGGTCCTCAAAGAGAGAACACTCGTTCGGTCCACAAAGTTTGATCTGGTTCGACCCTAAAAAAATCTTCTCGTTCGATCCACATCAAAACAACTCGTTCGGTCCTCTTGGTTTGAACTGGTTCGACCCTCAAAAAATCTTCTCGTTCGGTCCACATAAGAAAAACACTCGTTCGATTGTCACTGTTGTCCTTCGAGTCTACTTGTTATTTTGTCATCATTGAGATAACAGATACAACAGGTTGTCCTTGTGCTTACACAAGAAAAAATTTGAGACACAAAAAACAACGAACATGTGAGTAAGACCAACAAAACAAATGGACCAAAAATAAGATAAAAAAACTGTTATACAACAGTTTTATAAAAACATTTTGTGCACTTTTTGACCAGAAACACACCAATGAAATAAGCTTAAAAATAAGTGCAAAATCACGAAATCCAACAATCACAAATAAGTGACAGATTTGAGACTAATTCGAGACCAACCGGACACAAATAAAAATCGACCCAAGAGTATGTTGCCATGGCTCTTGATACCAATTGAAGGTCTACGAAAACCAAGATCCGGTGGTCTTGGTGAGTCAAACCACATGAAAGCCATTTTAGTGAGAGAGAGTAGAGAGATGGAAAATGGACTTGTGATATTAGATGGAAAATGGATGAAGGATACAAATGACTTGACAAATGCCAAATGACTCAACCCCTCTATGGAAGCCATAGAGGGGTATTTATAGCCCATACACCTCTAAACTATACATAGTTGCCTATTCTAGTCCTCGTGTATGTGACTATAATAAACTATGGTAATTCTGTAATGTCGTCACGTAAAAGTAAATTCCCAACACATGAGATGATCAAGCTGCTGAGCTTCTAACCCCCCTCGAACAGGACGGCGAAAGGAACAAGTAATAGGGACACAAAATTTATCTGCTACAGAAATGTCTTTAATAGTTTCTAAGGCAAATAAACGAGGGAACAAATGCTTGAGCATAGAGTCGCCAATCCAACAATTATTCCAGAAACTTGTGTTCATACCATTACCAACCGAAACTTTCACTGGGGACAATTAAGTCCACACCTTGAAGCAAAATCAAAAGGTTAAACGCTCGTTTCCTAACATGTATTATCTTCTAAAAGGTAAAGTTAACGCTCATAGAGGTAAGATCCTTGTAGAACATTATTATCTTAAAGAACAAATGGGTTAATCATAGCCATCCATTTTTTTCATCAAACAAACAAATCTATATTCCACCTTTTTTTTAAAAACAACATATATTGCAAATGGTAAATCGTTAAACTACAAAAAATACTCCATCGCAACGAGAATATTTTTATCTTTCAGTAGACAGACACTTTGATATATATTTCGATGATTTTTTAATGTTGAAATTTTCACCCAGAAAAATCACACGTGATTTGTAAAATCACGTGTGATTTTAAATTGAAAAGCTAATTTTTTTAAAAACCACATTTGTAGATCTATGTGCCATAACACTACTATTCATAACCCGTTGGACTCTTTTAAGTATCTCTACCGCCTTCGGTTTAAGGAAAATAAAAGTATCGAACGCGAAATTTAACATAAATCACACGTGATTTCACAAAATCACATGTGATTTTTAAAGTAATGACGAGAGTAATTTTATCTTTCCGTAGACAGTCATTTTCATATACTTTCGACGGTTTTTTAATGTTGAAATTTTCGCAAAAAAATTACACGTGATTTGTAAAATCACATGTGATTTGTTGTTTTGAAATTCACGTGTGATTTCATAAGTCGCATGTGATTTCACATATTCACATGTGATTTCACATATTTATATATGATTTTTAAAGTAAATCACACGTGATTTTTCAAATTACATGTGATTTTTCTGTGCAGGAATTAAAAAAATAGTTCGTCGAAAGTATATAGAAGTGCATATCTATAGAAAGATAATTTAATTCTTGTCGCGATGGTATAATTAAATTTGCATAACGATTAACGGTTTGAGAGATATTTTAATTTTAAATAATATGATGAAAGTGGGTTTTTTTAATTAAATTAATATATGATTTAATTTAAATCATTAGATGAAAAAATGGATGGTTAAGATGAAAGAAATTGTTCTTTAATTAGATAGTGTTCTACATGGATCTTTTGTCAACGCTCCTAACCATTCAAAATAGCTTGCCAGCCAATGCAATCTGTGTATAAACCTTGGCCTTAATTATTCCGACGACATAAAATTCGATAAATTATACATATGGTCCAAAAGCTTATATAACGTCACTTATTAACGAAAGTAATCTGAGGTATGTATAGCAAAATTGTATTTCAAGAGAACAAGAAGGAAGGCTGTATGCACGTTGCGATGAGCTTATTTTTGTTTTGAGTTTATTTAAATATGAGGTTTTTTTAATGATAGCTTTATATGTCAAGAAATATTTTTCTTTTTTTATATGTGTAGAGTTTTGTTGTGTTTTTTTAAAGTTGAAGGGTTTTCCAATATATGTTAGGTTTTTGTTGTATTCTTTGTGTATTTTTTAGGTGATTATTGCGTTTACGCTTGATGCGATTGATTGATGCATTCAATTGAGGTGTATGCTAGAACTTTGGTAGTCAAAATTTTGGTTAGTAAACGTGAAAGTGTATGATTTAACTCTAGGATAATTTAAGTTATTTTTTTTCCAAAATATATATTAAACCTTGATGACGTATAGTATGGACCGGCCCAGCCTACTCATACTATTATGGGCTTGGTAGTTGATAATTAGCCTCCGGCTCACGCATCGCGGTCACGGCCTCTTGGACCTACGGGTCGCGGCTATCGGCACGCTGTCCGTGGCCACGGTATCTTCACAAGTTATCTTTAAGAATAACCTAATTAAGTAAGAGATATGCTTTACTTATTTAAATCAGTTAGGATAATTTTGAATCCCTACGATTTCGGCCGTGTCTTGGGCCGAAAGTTATGAAAACCCTAAGGATTATTTAGTCTATAAAAAGGAACTCAATCATCATCAATACAGGTATCTCTTGCAAACTGAAACCCTAATTACATTCGATTACTCCCAAAAACAATATACTTACTCTCACGCCGGAGTCCAATCGTGAGATCCGCTCCCACGATAAGATTAACGGTATGTTATTCCTTGTGCAGGGTCCTTCAAACAAGTTCACTTGATACAAGAA